>JAVKPL010012063.1:0-57406 GCA_032173675.1 Gastrolobium villosum | reverse complement strand
TGTTGTTTTGTCTAGTCTTACTTGGTTCATTTTTAGTATTGCTGTTGGCTTGAGTTGATATCCTTTGGTGAGGATATCTGCTGTCTGTTCTTTGGTAGGTATATATGACAAGCATACACTACCGTCTTCTAATTTCTCTTTGATAAAGTGACGATCAACTTCCACATGTTTTGTTCTGTCATGATGAACAGGATTTTGAGCAATGCTGACAGCAGCCTTATTATCACAATATAATCTGATAGGTAGGGAATAAGAGATCTTCAACTCCTCCAGAAGCCTTCGTAACCAAATTCCTTCACAAATACCATGGGCTAGAGCCCGAAATTCTGCTTCTACACTGCTTCTTGCAACAACAGTTTGTTTCTTACTTCTCCAGGTCACAAGGTTTCCCCAGACATAAGTACAATATCCTGAAGTAGATCTTCGGTCCATTGCAGAGCCATCCCAGTCTGCATCTGTATAGATTTCAATCATCCTTTTTTGCCCCTTTTTAAAGAAAATTCCTCGACCAGGGGTATTTTTAAGGTATTTGAGAATTCTATAAACAGCACTAAAGTGTTTTTCCTTAGGAGAATGCATGAATTGGCTAACCATGCTAACAGCAAAAACAATATCAGGACGAGTGTGAGACAAATAGATTAATTTCCCTACTAGTCTCTGGTACTGCTCCCTATCAACATCTTCCCAGTCCTCAACTCCCATCTTGATATTAGCTTCAATTGGAGTCTCTATCGGCTTGCACCCAAGCATACCTTTTTCTTGCAACAAGTCTAGAGTGTATTTTTTCTGAAGTTAAAGAAATTCCTTCCTTACTCCGAGCAATTTCCATGCCAAGGAAATATTTGAGAGATCCAAGATCTTTTAGTTCAAACTGGTCAGCTAAACATTTTTTTAAAGAGGTTATCTCCTCGCTATCATTACCAGTGACAATTATGTCATCAACATAAACGATCAGAATAGCAATTCTTCCTTTGTCGGAGTGTTTAAAAAATAAAGTGTGATCAGTCTGAGCTTGGGTGAACCCTCTTCCCTTAACAACTTGAGTAAATTTCCCAAACCATTCTCTGGGAGATTGTTTAAGTCCATAGAGAGACTTCTGCAACTTGCACACAGAACCATCCCCTTTTTCAAAACCAGGAGGTGGATCCATGTAAACTTCCTCATGTAGATCACCATTCAAGAAGGCATTCTTAACATCTAATTGTTGCAATGGCCAATCAAGGTTGGCGGCAAGAGATAGCAGAACGCGGATAGTGTTAAGTTTGGCAACAGGAGCAAATGTCTCCTGATAATCTATCCCATGAGTCTGAGTAAATCCCTTAGCAACTAATCTGGCCTTATACCTATTGATGCTATTGTCTGCATTGAATTTTATTGTGAACACCCACTTGCAACCAACAGTTTTCTTTCCTTTAGGTAATGTCACAAACTCCCATGTTCCATTTTTTGTCAATGCATCCATTTCTTCTAATACTGCATTCCTCCATTTTGGGTCATCAAGTGCTTCTTGGATATTTTTGGGTATCCTGGTACTATCTAACATGGTGTTGAAAGCACGAAAACTTGGAGACAACTTTTCATATGAGATATAATGGGAAATAGGATGAGCAGTGCAAGATCTAGTACCTTTCCGAAGAGCAATAGGCATATCAATGTTGGTTGTACTAGTACATTCAAGTGGGTTGCTAGAACAAGGACTCGAGTTAGGATCCTGGCAGTCTAGAGCATCTTGATGTGTTTTGCGCCTGTTGTAAAATTTTGTGTTTTGCGCCTGTTGTAAAATTTTCCCCATTTTCCAAGAGGATCAGAAGGAGGATCATTAGACTCAGGTATAGTTGCTTGATCAGAAGGAGGATCATTAGAATCAGGTATAGTTGCTCCCCCTGTTTCCTTCCCAATAACTCCCCCTGTTTCCAAAGGCCAAGGTAAGACAGTAGCATCATTTGGTTTCCCAGGCTTATCTTCATCCATACCAAGACCTATAGACTCCCCCTGAAGAGAAGTCAGGGAAAAAAAGGATTGTGTTTCATAAAAGGTAACATCCATGGAAACAAAAACCTTACGGAGAGAAGGTGAATAACACTTATAACCTTTTTGATTTGGGGAATATCCTATAAAGACACATCTGATGGATTTAGGGTCAAGTTTGGACCTTTGTTGTGGAGGAATATGCACAAAAACCACACAACCAAATATTTTGGGAGGAAGAAAAGAAAGAGCATTGAAAGAGGGAAAAGATTTAGTAAGACAGGATAAAGGAGAATGAAAATTTAGTACCCGAGAAGGCATCCGATTAATGAGATAACAGGCTGTCAAGACGGCTTCTCCCCACAGGTATTTAGGGACATGCATCGTGAATAAAAGAGCTCGAGCAACTTCAATTAGATGTCTATTTTTCCTTTCAGCCACCCCATTTTGTTGAGGGGTGTTAGGACAAGAACTTTGATGAATGATTCCATGCTGGTTTAGGTAATCTCCAAGAACTGAATTAAAATATTCAGTACCATTGTCTGTTCTCAGTATTTTGATAGAGGTCTGAAATTGAGTTTGAATCATAGCATGAAAGTTTTTAAAAGTGGATGCTACCTCGACTTATCTTTTAAGAGATATACCCAACATACCCTAGAATGATCATCAATGAAAGTAATAAACCAACGAGCACCCGAGACATTTTTTTCACGAGCAGGTCCCCAAATATCACTATGAATCAATGTAAAGGGAGAAGATTCATGATATTTCTTAGGAGAATAAGTGACACGAGAGTGCTTTGCAAGCTGACAAATATCACAGAGAAGGGAGCTTGGCTTTTTATTGATAAATAAGTTCGGGAATAACTTCTGGAGATAAACAAAATTTGGGTGTCCCAACCTACGATGCCATAACAAAACATCATTACAGTCATCTGATAAACATAGAGAGTGGTTCGAAAAAATCCTCTTTTCACAATGAACCTCTGTAAAATAGTAGAGTCCTTCTTCCTCTCTAGCACTGCCAATCATCATCCCCGAGTCCTGTTCTTGAAAGATACAAGCATTTGCAGAGAACTTAGCAACACAATGCAACTCAGCAGTAAGTTTGCTAATAGAGATGAGATTACAAGTAAGAGAGGGAACATGAAGTACTGAGTTCAAAATAATTTGCTCAGAAAGTTTAATGGATCCCTTTCCCGCAATAGTGGAGAAATTCCCATCAGCTGTTCTTATTCGTGATGGGTGGTAGTAAGGGGTATAGGAGAAAAATAAGGTTGCATTACTTGTCATGTGATCAGAGGCCCCTGAATCAAGGATCCAACGATTACTACGTTCAACATGGAATGCCATACCTTTTTGAGCAACATGACTGGTTGTGTCAGCATGTTGAGACATCAATTTATGAAAAGACGAATTTTCAAAATTTTCAGCGTCCATGGCTTTCTAACAACAGGTACCCAGAAAAGAAAAATTCCTCCAAATACGAATGGTGGCCTTGGTTTCGTGGTTGGAGGTGGCTAGGTAAGGATTCTGGCTTGGGCAGTGGCTAGAACGAAAAAAAAGGAATAGGAAAATGACTTAAAAAATAAATCAGAACGGGGAAGAGACTGGAATATAACCAGCTCTTGATACCATGAAGAAAAGAAGAAGTGTTTTGTTTGAATATTACTTTCTTAATTCATTTAGAGACCCAATGGGTCTTTTTTATATTGAGTACATTCAACTACCTCAACTACTTCAATAAATACAACCACCAACTACTTCAATAAATATATAACTACCAACTAAATATACAATTACCAACTACATCAATAAATACTATCTAGAATATTCTACAGATACATATATGAAGCAATGGATAGGGCCAAAAAAGCTATTCAAAAATCTTTCAATGGATATGAAGATAAATACAAGAACATTTTTGATATTATTGATAGAAGCTGTGAATGTCAACTTCATCACCCATTTCATGCAGTAGGCTATTATCAAAACCCTGAGTTCTTTTATAGCAATCCAAGAATTCATAATGATATAGAAGTGATGGCAGGACTTTAAATACATTAAGAGGCTAAATGCAAATGAGTAAAAGGTGGATAAGACTTAGATTGAATTAAAAACATATAGAAAAGCCATAGGCCTCATTGGTATCTAGGCAACAATACGACAAAGAACTAAAATAGCTCTTGCCTAGTAAGAGTGCATTTTTTATCACTCTCTTAAAGGCAAAACATATAGTAATGCTAATATGTTGCAATTTGCATTAAAGCTCAGTGAATGTGGATGTAATTGGAGTACATTTGAGCATGTAAGTAAATGTTGGGTGATTAAATTTTATACAGTTTCATATATTAGTGAAACTGATCTTCTTTATTTAAATTATAAAATAGATTCATTCTAAGAAAAGAAGCAGGCTCGAGCACCAAAATTTACAAGACTTATTTATTATTAAATATAACCAAGCTGTCATTGGGAGTGGTTGGTGGGGAAATGGGTGGAGATGGCGAAGCGGCTGAAGATGACTTTGTTTTTTATGATGATACATAAATGGGGAGTTGTTGCTGGTTTAATTGGGGCTGATGCACCTTGAACATACACTTGACAACAAACACGATTGAAGAAACAAGCTACTTCTATGCCTTCAAGCACTAAGGGAAAGGAAAAAACAGATGTTGAAAGGGAAGGTAGCGACGAAGAAATTGAGGAGGAACAACAATTTTAGTACTAGTGAAACTGAGGAAGAAGAAAACTACTTGGAAAACGGTGGAAATGATGATTTTGATTAATTCCTTCCTTGAATTTAAAATAGTCTATTGAAATTTGTATTTGACAGTAATTAGATCCGTCCTTATGTTCCTTGAATTTTGTTAATTTAGTTGTTTTCAATGAATTTATGTTGTTTCCTTTATGTTCCTTGAGTCCTTGTTTGGAATTTAAGTGACTATATAATAAGTACGTTGCAGACAACTTCCACAACCTAATTAACTCCCTAGCCTCCTTGGAGGGGGATATGGGCTATGTAGCACCGATACGACACGCGACACGTGACACGACACGACACTCCGACACGTCAATCCTAAAAAATTATGGATTTCGACACGTTGGGACACGTTTTAATATTAAATAATATTTTTAATTTATATAGTTTATATTTCATTTAATATTTAATAATTTAACAAAAAAATGAAACTAAATTAATAATACCCATCAACACGTTATAAAGATGGAAGCTTTAATAAAAAAAATAAAAACTGGGATGAGAGAGACATAATATCAGATAGAGAGATCAAATCATATTAGAGAGAGATCAGAGAGAATGAGATACAATAAGAGCGTAATAGGAATTGACAACAATGAAGCTAAGATGCTCTCTTATCTACTTAAGGGGAAAAGGACAAAAAAAATAAAATTGATATGATCAAGTGGAAGCTTTATTAATATATTTTAATTTTTATTTAAAAAAAAATATTAAACAAAATTTAAACAAAATTTAATTTTTTTTTTTTTAAATTAAAAAAAATTAAAAAATTACGAAAATGCCATTTGACCGTGTCGGACACGGTCAAATTCGCGTGTCGGAATAGTCAACGTGTCGGAAAAAGTCAACCGCGTGTCCGACACCGTGTCGGAGCGTGTCGGAGCGTGTCGCCGTGTCGGAGCGTGTCGGACCCGACTCTTCCTGTTTTTACAAGTGTCCGTGCTTCTTAGGATATGGGGCTTTAGGTGGATTGAAAGGGAAGGTAGCGATGAAGAAATTGAGGAGGAACAACAATTTTAGTACTAGTGAAACTGAGGAAGAAGAAAACTACTTGGAAATGGTGGAAATGATGATTTTGATTAATTCCTTCCTTGAATTTAAAATAGTCTATTGAAATTTGTATTTGACAGTAATTAGATCCTTCCTTATGTTACTTGAATTTTGTTAATTTAGTTGTTTTCAATGAATTTATGTTGTTTCCTTTATGTTCCTTGAGTCCTTGTTTGGAATTTAAGTGACTATATAATAAGTACGCTGAAGACAACTTCCACAACCTAATTAACTCCCTAGCCTCCTTGGAGGGGGATATGGGGCTTTCGGTGGAGGGACCCTCAAAAGGCAAGTGACGAGATTCTTTACAGCAGGTACCTATTGATCAGTAAAAATTCGGTCTCGAACATTCTCGCAATTAGCATGCATGCCATGCAAAACCAATACCACATACAAGTTTTTCAATTTATTTAATAAACCTGGATGATTGTTAGCTTGTGAAAAAATCTTCAACTCCTCTACTATAGCTTGCGCCTAAGCAACAAAAATAGCTGTTGAAAAGAAGCCAATTCCTAGGTTGAACCATACTAGCACTGAATGTCATTAGCAATAGGTCAATATAAACAGAAAGACCTGGACCTTGAAAACAAAATTAAATGGAGGATAACCAAACCAAATAATTCTTACCATCCAACTTTTCTGAGGTGATTGTAGGGGTATAAGCAATAGAAACACTATGACATGAATTTGTGACACTAGATGAGGACCTTTAGAATTGGAAGTACTAAAAGAATTTGAAGCAAATTTTGCACATCGGGGCAGCAAATGGCTATCAACGACCTACCTAATCACCAAAACAGGACAAGGGGATACTCGCTAGGGGGACGAGCATGACACCACGATTAAAAGATGTTGGGAAGACCCCAAGACGGCGCATTGGCATCAAGCACCAACAAAGCAGCTATGCACAGAGGTGAATGATGACGACACTCAAAAAGATGGGTGGTTGGTGGGTACAGGAAAACTTCATATTCACGGTGGACAGGAGTTTCAAACTTGACAACGGAAGAAGGACGTGACAAGTCTGTGTTCTAGGGTTCAAGCAGATGGATTTCTAAATTGCTGGAGGAAGTACTTAACATGATTAATTATACACATGATTTACAATCTCTGAATTAAAACAAATCTCAATTACCTACAAAATATCGCCCCTGAATAAGAGATATTTTCCCTAAATAGGAAATTATATTCAACAATAACCATTTACATTTTAATGCAAGTAACCCAAGTTCAGATGTGAAAGATGTGGCAAAAACTTCAGCAGTAGTTTTACATTGGAAAAGGAAAAACAATCATAAAAAATAAAATTCCTCGTTATTGAAAAAGTTTCTGTATATTGATATTGAAAAATTTACATGAGGAATGAGGAGTATTTATACAAGGAAAAAGTAACTGAGCCTGACTCAGCTATGACTCACCCATGACTCACCAAACCTAATCATAATTAATTCTAATTAATAAAATAACGGATTCTAATTAATTACAATCAATCCTAATTAATAGGAAATAAAAACGGAAAAATAATTTAATTTGAATTCTGATTTTCTACACTCCCCCTCAAGTTCGGAGGTAAATGTTGATCATTCCCAACTTGCCAATCAAGTCTTCGAATGCTGGACGGTGTAGGCCCTTGGTAAGGATATCTGCAGTTTGCTCTTTGGTTGGAACATACATCATACGCACACTTCCATCATCTAATTTTTCTTTGATGAAGTGACGATCAACTTCCACATGCTTTGTTCGATCATGATGCACAGGATTTTGAGCAATGCTAACAGCTGCCTTGTTATCACAATATAGTTTTATTGGTAGGGAATATGAAATCTTCAATTCTTGAAGAAGTCTTCTCAACCAGATTCCTTCACAAACTCTATGAGCTAAAGCTCGAAATTCTGCTTCAGCACTACTTCTTGCAACCACCGTTTGCTTTTTGCTTCTCCAAGTAACAAGATTTCCCCATACATAGGTGCAATAGCCTGAGGTAGATCTCCTGTCTATTGATGAGCCTGCCCAATCTGCATCAGTGTAGATCTCAATCGTCCTTTTATACCCCTTTTTAAAGAATAATCCTCTTCCTGGAGTGTTCTTGAGGTATCGAAGCACCCTATAGACTGCACTAAGATGCTTTTCCTTGGGTGAGTGCATGAATTGACTAATCATACTCACCGCAAAGGCAATGTCAGGACGCGTATGAGATAAGTAAATTAGTTTACCAACCAATCGCTGATATTGTTCTTTATCCACCTCATTCCCATCTTCAACACCTAACTTGGTATTAGGTTCCACGGGTGTCTCAGCAGGTTTACATCCTAACATTCCTGTTTCCAACAAAAGATCTAGAACATATTTCTTTTGTGTGAGAGTGATGTCTGTTTTGCTCCTAGCAACTTCCATACCAAGAAAATATTTGAGAGTGCCAAGATCTTTGAGTTCAAATTGAGCTGCTAGATATTTCTTCAAGGTGTTCAATTCCTCAATATCATCACCTGTAAGAATTATATCATCTACATATACAATAAGAATAGCAATTTTACCATCCTTAGAGTGTTTGTGGAAGAGAGTATGATCAGTTTGTGCTTGAATAAAGCCTCTTCTTTTGACTGCTTGTGTGAATTTGTCGAACCATTCTCTGGGAGACTGTTTCAATCCATATAGAGACTTTTTTAGTTTACACACTGATCCATTTCCCTTTTCAAAACAGGTGGAGGATCCATATAGACTTCTTCATGTAAGTCACCATTTAGGAATGCATTCTTCACATCTAACTGTTGTAGAGGCCAATCTAGGTTGGCAGCAAGAGATAAGAGAACTCGGATGGTATTGACTTTAGCAACCGGAGCAAAAGTCTCATGATAATCTATCCCATAAGTCTGAGTGAAACCCTTTGCAACCAATCTTGCCTTGTATCTGTTGATGCTATTATCTGCATTGAATTTTATTGTAAACAACCATTTGCATCCTACTGCCTGTTTTCCCTTGGGTAGGGTCACTATCTCCCAAGTTCCATTTCTTTCTAAAGCATTCATTTCTTCAAAGAAAGCATCTCTCCATTTTTGATCATCGAGAGCCTCATGTATATTTCTCGGTATCTTTGTACTATCCAACATAGTATTGAAAGCACGGAACCCTGGGGACAACTTTCCATATGAAATATGATTAGAAATAGGATGAGTAGTACAAGATCGAGTACCTTTTCTGAGAGCAATAGGCAAGTTTAGATCATTTTCATCATGGCACTCAAGTGTTGGGGTGCTGGAACTAGAACATGGTTCAGAATCCTAGCAGTGTAGAGGCTCTGGGTTATTCACACTTTGAGGAGGCTTTCGCCTGCTATAAACTTGTCCCCACTTTGAGGAGGCTCCTGATGGTGTGGATTCTGTAGCTCACCCTGTTTCCAAAAATAGAGGTAATACTGTGGCATCACTAGGTTCCCATGACTAATCTTCATCTACTCCTATAGACTCCTCCTGAAGAGAAGTCACGGGGAAGAAAGAGTCATTCTCAGAAAAGGTGACATCCATAGAGACAAAAACCTTACGAAGGGAGGGTGAATAACACATATAGCCACGTTGATGGAGAATAACCAATAAAGACACACTGGAGAGACTTAGGATCAAGCTTAAACCGTTGATGGGAATACAACAACACAACCAAATAACTTGGGAGGTAAGGAGGAGACGCCTCAGAAGGAAGGGAAGATACGACAAAGACGAGAAAGAGGAGACTGAAATTTTAGAATGCGAGATGGCATTCGATTTATCAGATACGAGGCAGTGAGAACTGCCTCTCCCCAAAGATATTTAGGAACACTCGTGGTAAACATAAGAGCCCGAGCAACTTCAAGGAGATGTCGGTTTTTTCTTTCCGCAACTCCGTTTTGTTGGGGTGTGTCAGGACACGAGCTTTGGTGAAGAATGCCATGTTGGGAAAGATATTCTCCAAGAATAGAGTTAAAGTACTCTTTGCCATTATCTGTACGAAGAATTTGTATAGCAACTTGGAATTGGGTTTGAACCATGGCATGAAATTTTTTAAACACGGATGCAGCATCGGACTTGTCCTTTAGAAGATATACCCAACAAACTCGGGAATGGTCATCAATGAATTTAACGAACCATCGAGTACCTGAAATATTTTTTAACACGGACTGGACCCCATATGTCACTATGAATTAAGGAAAATGCGGAAGAATCATGGTGAACTTTAGAAGGATAATGAGCACGAGTATGCTTGGCAAGTTGACAAATATCACAAGAAAACAAACTAGGACTTTTATTAATAAATAAGTATGGTAACAACTTCTGAAGATAAATAAAATTTGGATGGCCTAGCCTACGGTGCCACAGCATAACATCATTACATGAGTCAAAAGGAAACATAGAGTTTTTTCTACTAAAACGGCTTCATGAGTCACATCCTCCTCAAAGTAGTAAAGTCCACCATCCTCTCTAGCACTGCCAATCTTCCTCTCCGAGTCCTGTTCCTGAAAAACACAACCACGTGGAAAGAATTTAGCAAAGCAATGCAACTCAGAAGTCAGCTTGCTTATGGAAATGAGATTACA
Organism: Gastrolobium villosum; assembly: GCA_032173675.1. Lineage (NCBI taxonomy): Eukaryota > Viridiplantae > Streptophyta > Magnoliopsida > Fabales > Fabaceae > Gastrolobium > Gastrolobium villosum. Next base: position 47,067 of record JAVKPL010012063.1, on the reverse strand, counting down.
AGTCAGAGAAGGAACATAAAGGACTGATGTTAAATTAATCAGCTCAGAAAGTTTAATGGTTCCGTGTCCCGCAATCTGGGAAAAACTGCCATTGGCGATCTTGACGCTAGAGGGTTCAGAATATGGAGTGTATGAACAAAACAAGCCAAGATTACCTGTCATATGATCAGAGGCTCCAGAATCAAGGATCCAATGATTTTGACTATCAACATGAAAAGTTGTACCTTGCTGGACCACATTACTAGTGGCTTTAGGAGGTTGAGTCAAAAGTCTCTGAAATTGTTCAAACTGAGTCTTGCTAAGAAAGACACTATCAGAGTTAGAGGATGCATGAGGCTCATCAACCTTGTCATCCGTAAAGACCTGATATGCACGACCTTTATTTTTTCCTTTGGGCTTCCAATTTGCAGGTTTCCCGTGGATTTCCCAACATTTCTCACGGGTATGACCAATTTTATTGCAATGGGTGCACCATGGACGACCATCCCGTTTTGATTCTTCAGAGGAACGGTCAATGGTACGGTTGGCAGCTAATGCAGACATATCATCAGACTTATCAAGCGACTCTTTTTCTCCCAGCATAACTCTCCGTCTACTGGCTTCTCTACGAACTTCAGCAAAGGCGTTAGCAAGTGAGGGTAACTGTCGCTTCCCCAATATTCGACCACGAACCTCATCAAGATCTCGGTTGAGTCCGGCAAGGAAATCATACAGTCTTTCCTTCTCCAAGTGTTTTTTAAATTGGGTATTAGCTTTCAATCCTTTAAGATCGGATGCATTATAAAGATCCAATTCCTGCCATAAATTTGTTAGTGCAGTAAAATATTCAGTAATAGTCATACCCTTTTGACGAAAGTCTCTCAACTTATTTCTCAGTTCAAAGACTTGAGAGGTATTTTCAAGATCTGAATAATTTTGTTGAACAGTATCCCAAATCTCCTTGGCAATGTCGAAGAACAAATAGGTTTGGCCAATATGTGGTTACATGGAATTAGTCCGCCATGCCATTACCAAGGAATTATTAATCTCCCAATCTTCATAATCAGGAGAATCCTCAGCAGGTTTCTTCATTTTTCCCTCAAGATAACCCATCTTTCCTTTTGCCCGGATCACCAACTTAACAGATTGAAACCATGGCAGAAAATTTTTACCGTTCAACCGGTGACTAGTAATCTGCATACTTAAGTTGTCTCCAGAGGACTGAGTATTGGGAACAGATGAGGAAGCAGAAGAACGCTCTGAGGAAGACATGAAGGAAGAGAGAGGATTTGACCGTGGATGAAAAAATCATGTTTTTAATTTTTTCAACTCGTCGGAGCCTTCTGAGTCGAATGGTCACTTCACTTTCTTGATCGGAGGTCTGTAGATTATGTTTCTGTGTTTGGACAGAATTGAGGAGGTGTTTGGACGGTTTTTCAGCCTTGAAGGTGGCTGATCTAGGGTAGGAACGAACCCGCTCTTGATACCATATTGAAAAAGTTTCTGTATATTGATAATGAAAAATTTACATGAGAAATGAAGAGTATTTATACAAGGAAAAAGTAACTGAGTCTGACTCAGCTATGACTCACCTATGCTCACCTATGACTCACCCATGACTCACCAAACCTAATCGTAATTAATTCTAATTAATAAAATAACGGAATCTAATTAATTATAATCAATCCTAATTAATAGGAAATAAAAACGGAAAAATAATTGAATTTGAATTCTGATTTTCTACACTCGTCATTGACTTTAAGGATGGGTAATTGATAGGTAACTTTATTTTTGTTTCAATGAAAGAAGAAAATTTATTAGTAACAGTAAAAGGAAAATAAACATGCAGAAGATAATGTATCCTCCAAAACAATCAAAAGGAAAAGGGAAACCAATCAAAATGGAAAAAAGGAATAAATGATATCAGGAGAGCCAAACAATCCTGACGAATTGCAGACAAAGAAACCATGGAAAAGCATAGTTAAACTCCATAAATTGCAAAGAATGTAACTCTATCAACAAAAGAGTAAATGGCTGAAATATATCCTGGAAAATTGTGGCATTATGCTCCATTGAAAGAAATACATACATACAAAGTACAGCAAGGCTGAGGAAAACTTATCCTCTAACACATGAAAAAAGAAATATTGCAGCAGAGAAACTGTTAATCAATAGTAAATGAAGTATTGCAGGACAAATAAGTTAAAGCGCAGTGTTAATTTCTAAAAGCAGATTATATTATAATCATTATGAAGAGTCCATTCATAAAGACTGTAAATAAGCAATCTATTTTATGTCTATACGAAGCACAACACAGATTTGGAAATCTTTATAACAATATGGTATGTCACAAGTAACCAAGTAGTGCACTCACTATCAATTCCATAAACATTGCGCCAGAAGTCGATGCTTTCACTGTATCTATCAGTATGTGTGACAGGAGCCATGTACAACTGGAGAAAAGTACACCAAGAAGTCATTTTCTTTTTTGGATAAGACACCAAAAAGTCAGCATTATCTGGTTTAAGATAAACTGAGTCCCCAATCACATTCAAGCAATTCTAGAATTTGGTTTATAAAGTTTTATTGGGCCAGGGTTGTACTAGACAAAAGACCTTTTTAGTGGACGCATTTAATGTGGTATAAACAATAAACAATACATCCTACATATTAGCAAAAATAAATGGAGATACCGTTGCGGTTGAAGGTAGAATAAGACCGCCAGGTTTGAGCCAGCGATCTCTGGCAGTTATAACACTACCAAGCATGCTCTACAAGAAAAAAAAAGTCTTCAAACAAATATAAATTATTAAAAAGTGGATGCACTGTAAAAAGTTGGGAAAGTAAAGTTCATGCTGATGTCTGAGTATCATTTAGACAGGCGCAGATCTATGTTGGAACTGATGCAGTGATGTTCACCCTTCCCCAACCCCATCGAAAAGTAAAAAAAAAATAAAAAAACAAAACAAATGTTCTGAATGTCATTTATTATTTTGGTTTGTCCTCTCAAAAGGAAGTGCAGGAAAGAGAAGGGGTGGACGGAATTTTGGGTAGTGGGGTTTGGTGGATAGGCAGGGAGGGCAGAGTCTGTGAATCAGCTCTGATTGTCATTTCCTTTGCTGCATTTCTTCTGTTACTGAGCAGTAGTTATGATAAGTGCAGCAAAAGAGGAGAAAGAGAAGAGAGGAGGAGGGGGAGAGGGGGGGGGGGGGGGGGGGGAGGACGGAATTTTGGATAATGGTTTGATGGCGTAGGCAGGGAGGGCAGAGTCTGTGAATCAGCTCTGGTTGTCATTTCCTTTGCTGAATTTCTTGTTACTGAACATAAGTGCAGGAAATGCTATGTTGGGGGATGGAGGAGAACGGAATAGCTCTCATTGTCATTTTCTTTGCTGCATTTCTTCTGTTACTGAGCAGTATTTCTTCCTTTGTAAAGGAGATTTCCTCTTTCGAGTTTTGTTATCCTATTTTCAGTATTTATTCCACTCCCTAACCCTAACAAAAGAAAACATCAATACAATGAAACCCTCTAATCGCATTGAATACTGGACACACAACCATTCTTGTTTATCCACTCATCAATCGTAAAATTCTCATCTTTACAACACTTAGCTTATGCTCTTGCTGGCATTTGACCACCCAATATTCAGTGACATAAGTATTGCTGGTCTTATGGCAGTCTGTTAAAATCAAGTAAAAACTTACTAAAATAAATAAATAAATAACTACTTTATCGTGTTTTTAAATCTATTTGGACAAGTATCTTAATAGTGCTTGTTTAAAAGCATTATCTAATAGAGGCATAATTGGTGATAGCAGAGATTCCACAGAAAAGCCAAACAAGCACCACCAAAATGGAAGAAGGACTCATCAGTATAATGGACGAAAGTCTATAAATTCCAAAGATTTCAAATTATATATGTATCCAACAGATTCAAACAAGACAAGAAATCCAACTCAAAACGTTCCCCGTTTTGATAATTTAATATGTTAAAAAGAAAAAAGCTTCCTTATCTTTTAGACTACAAAATATAGTTCAACAATAAGCTTGTGGTCTATCCAATTATTTACTATGCAGTTTTGTTCTTTCCATAATTACGATCATCAAATGAGAAATTCTACTTTTCTTTGTTTAGTCAATCATTGGAACACATAAAGGACCTACAATTACAATATGAAAAGTCATCTTTCACTTCAATTTTGTACACAATGCAACTAAATTCTAAACCTTTACACATTTATCATTCTGATAGTGATGATAAAATTTCTTTCTTTCTTTTAATTTCAATTCATTTTAAGTTATTAAACTATCAGTCGCCTCAAAAGTTAATTCATGGTTTTCCTCAACTGATTTCATGATGATTTGTTTTACCTTTGAACTTTCCAAAATATATATTTACACAAACAATGAGAAGAATCCTGATGAGCACCTCATATAGAAGCATATAGCCCATCCATTCTGAAATTATAACATCAACCTCTTCATCAATTTCAACATCCTGCAAAAACCATAACTTAAGGTAAATATAAGAACATTACAGCGTGCCCCTAGTAGCAAATATAAAGTTGACAAAGTAAAAATTATACAAATTTCAGAGTAAAGTAGAATCAGCTGAAAGTTACACATAAATTGAACTTAAACAAACTTGAATATCTAAAATTGAGTTGTGTGTCTCAGACAGACCATATATAGTCTATATATATTAGTGTGGGAAGTATTTACAAAAATTTATTTCCCTTATATCCATAATCCTAATTGATTCCATAATAAATACATAATATCCTACCATAATCATAAATTATACTCTAACATATTCACATAATTTGTTAGGATATTCGATCAATTCTGACACTACTCCTCAAGTTGGTGTGTGTATGATAGAAACCTACCCAAGATTAAGGGTACTGTAGAATGCATTACAGATGATCTTGTTGTCCTATCTAATGCTGAGTCAGCTAGTAATTGGTTGGGTTGGAATATTCCAGATTCACTCAACAGAGTTCTGTTGGGGGAATTGGACTTGGCGGGAGAAATCAAGGATAAATAGAGAGAGCATGGAAATGGATGGGGATCTGGAATCATTGGGAATTGCTTGGGCCCTTTTGGGATTGGGAGAGAGTGGAACCTCTCATATGTGTTCCACACTATCTTACTTTTCTGCATTGTTGATTTCCTTAGAGTCACTGTAACTTCTTATTCCCTGCAAGTAGATGTGGCAATATGGGTTGAACCCGACGGGTCAACCCGCCAAAACTGGGCGGGTTGGGTTACATATTTCAACCCACCAACCCGCCCTGTTGGGTTGTGGGTCAAAACGGGTTGGCGGCGGGTCGGGGCGGGTTGGCCCGCCGGGTCAACTTTTTTTACTATTAGGTCGTATTTTATTTGTTTTTAAGCTTTTGTGATATCTAATTTTTTGTTATCTTAGTACTCTCGAGAAAAAATATAGAAGAAAAATTTTATTTATGACAAAGGTAATTTATTTATGGAGATAAAAGCAAGTTTGTAAAGAATATCTAACTAAATATTAGCATACATTTAGACTTAAAATTGAAAAAAACTAAGGGGAATGTGATATGAAAATAAATAATATTATAATATTTATGAAATATAATTTATTTTTATTTTTAATTATTTTTTTATTTTTTAAGCGGGTTGACCCGCCAACCCGCCATATAACGGGGCGGGTTGGGATTTTCAACCCAAATTCAAGTGGCGAGGTGGGACGGGTCGGGGCGGGCCAACCCGTTTTACCACCCCTACTTGCAAGTGTTGCTGTTAAGGTGTCTCTGTTTGTAATCTTGCTTTTACATATAAGAAGGTTGAATATTCAGATCTCAATTACTGTGATAATTTCCTTTTAGCTCTGTTAATTAGTGTTTGGTCTGTATCAGTGTATATCATATGTGCTAAGCTTGTCACGTATTTAGTTGTCTCAAGGACCTTTGAGAGTCTTAGCGAAAATATGTGCAAATTGATCATAGGAGAATAAATGTTGTTCCAATCTCCTCAAAATGAATTTTCTCTCGAACAAAATGACAATCAATCTCAATATGCTTAGTTATTTCACAAAAGAATGGATTTGAGGATATGTTCATTGTGATCTAATTACAGCATATTAATTTCATTACTGCGGTTCACAATTTCGAGCAACTTCCTTAAATAAATGAGTCGTAATGTCCATTACTCAATACTCAACTTCTGCATTAGATCTAGCCACTACAATTTGCTTCTTACTTTCCCACAAAATCAGATTACCCACAAAAAAGTTTGATGTAGGATGTCTATCTGAAGGAGAGCCTATCCAATCAACATATGTATAGCACAAATCTCCATATGCCCCTTATTTTCACATAATAAACCTCCCCACAGGGCTACTTTGATGTATCAAAGTATCCTAACAACAGCATCCCAATGAGAGTCAAATGGAAAGTCAAGAATAATGATCCTTTAAGAGTTTAGTGATCATTCTATTTATTCCAGGTATTGGTTATGCTAGCAATTGCTAATATATTACCAAATTGTAACTCGAATTTGTCAATTGTCAGGACTGGCACTAGCAACAAACCAAGATATCTACAGTTGTCTTTCTTATTCTAAGTTCCTGCCTTTTCCATTTGCCCACCTTCTAAGCAAGGATACTAACATTGTAACACCCAAAAAAAAATATCATCTTGTTCGTATTCATTAACATCCACATGTGGCCATAGTAGTTAATTGCACCGCAATAGCGCCGCGAGCCGCGCCGTATGGGCGTTGCGGTGCCTCACCGCAAGAAACTGCGTCGAGCCAAAACAGAACGCAATAGCAGCCATTGTGATCGCATTTGCGACCATATTGTTGTCATAAGGCAAAATGTCAATTTTTTCCTAAATTTAAATGTGTAACGGAAAAAATTTAAGGGTTTTTCAGTCTATCCGCATCTCTCTATGTCACTTCTACTATCTCTGCTTTAAAAACTGTTTCTTTTTGTCATTATTTCTGTCATATATCTGTTCCGCTATTTCCGCAACCCGCTATAACGCTATAGCGTTTTTCGGGGTTGGCCGCGACATCCCGCAATCCGCATTTGATAACTATGTCTGTGGCCATTATTCCTTTCTATGATGCATTTAGAGATGATGAATTGGAATTCTCATTACCTATTTGCATGATTAATAACCTAACATTACACATTTTCATCAAAATTGAAGGCTTTATTGTATCATGATTTGCATTTTTTTTTTCCTATTTTGTAATATTATTGATTGAGTTTTAAGAGAAATTAATATTCTAAATATTGTGGTAAATTAGAGGAAATATACAGATTCTCTGTGAGATTAGCTATTTTTAAAAAGACCATGTTGAAAGTTTGCAGGATTGGTAAAAGGGTAGTCGTATTTTATTAGCTTCTAGCCCAAAGAAAACATTGGGCCCATGCAGAATTTGAGACCATGAATCAAAGGTCTGTGTGTATGATCTGCAGCACAAGCTAAGTGTTCAAATGTCTACAAAATAAAGCCTATAGGGGTTAGCCAGCTAAAAAAGAGAACGGCCAGAAGGCTTTTAACAAGAGGATCCCACATTCAATTGCTAAAATGATGATAAAACCTAAGCAAATCATGAAATGAGGCAGTAAAAATCTACATGGAGAAGTAGCATTCAAGTCAGGAATAAATAGATAGATGTGGCAATGAACAAAAAGTCAAGGAAGAACTGAGAAAGAGCCGTTTGGGGGGAGGGGACACAGCTGACAATGAGAAGTTTTTATCTTTTGAAGAGTTTTGCAGTTATTATTCGAGAGAATTTGGACCAAACTTTCATAAGGGGTTTACCATCAAAAGTCTCGTTTATCTTCCCCTTTTTTTTAACTTTTCAAATTTTATTATTAGATATTTTCAACGTAAGTTTATATTTATTCAAAGGATAGGAGTAAAATGTATTGCAGCCAAACCAATTGATGTAAATTCCAAAGTTCATTTGGTTTTCCAGTATATTGATAATAATGAGCACGTATTTTTAACCTTATTGCTTTTGAAAAACTTGACCAACATTCAATTGATTTGCTGGTATAATATAGACTGATAGGTGAAATTATATCTCAGCTTCATAAAACAAATGCCATATTGTGCACTTGCTGATTCAGTTTCAAGATTTTGGAATTTAATTTTTTATCACATATCCAAATGGTTTGGACAATATATATATATATATATATATATATTAGAGGAGCCTACCTCGACTCGTCCATGCAATACAACGACAACATCAGACAGATTATTTGCTTTCACAACTTCATTTGCCTGCTTGTAAAAAAAAAAAAAAATAACCAAATGAAACCAAGAATTCAAGGTACAAAGTGCTACTAAACATCATAAACAACTTATTCGCATTCACAATTAAACTTATAGAAGAGCAACAGAAGAACCCAACTCTGAGCTCTCTTCATTCCACAAAAATAAATAAACAAATGAAATTAAACAAAACAAAACAAAAGCAAACATTAAATTATAGAAAACAGAACAAGAGAAGAAAAGGAGAAAATGTAGACAGAAATCTACAACTGATATTTACAAAACTTTAGATGTTGAGCAAACACCAACTGAACTGGGAGTACAGATATAAATAACAAATCATAAAATTTACAGTATAGGTATAGGAACAAAATTAATTATCAAGCCAATATAGGACTGGGTGATGACGAACAGCCACCAACAAGACCAATCTAATATTGGATCCAAGTAGACTCAAAATCATTAATGTTTCTCCTATGGAGGAAAGTGGGGAGGGATGTGAAGAAATAACACGCAAATTACAATAAAATAGTGTCCCTAAGATAACTAAACTCGTTTTCATTCAATTGATATGAAAAAGCACCACACACACACACATATGCACCAAGTAATGTAAGAAAATTATGAAACAGTATTTGACAATTTGAAAGCTATACAAAGATCTTATAAACTCAAACTGAACCTTACCAAGAGAATAAAGCTGTCAATAACCAACTCTCCCAAAAGATTAAGAGGGGTAGAGTAGGACCTAAGCGGAGTGGGGGAAGGCCTTGCTCTGAAAAATGTTATGATAGAGCCAAATGGCATCAATCATCCATGTAATCAACACCACCTAGTTGGATAGAGCTTAATTGTTTTTGTCGGGGGTTTAAAATTAGCTAAGTGAATTCAGTATAAGTTTTTTGTAAACGGTATATATGTCATGATCATGAACTTTTTATCCTATTCATGTTATTGAGTCCATCAACAAACACTGGATTGAATAATATCATACAATCCGTCAGGTTATACATTGCCATGTAGAACTCAATCTATCCTATCCAGTAACCCTCTCCTGTCCAATCTTATTCTAGATGGTGTCATATCAGGGCCACAGGCTGACTGCTTCTGAAGAAAAGAAGTACTTTAGCTTGTGATACCACAGCAGTAATTAAGTTTCAAAACAATGAGGTCACATTTCTGTAAGAGAGTTTCTTATTTATACAAACAGAAAATTCAGTGTTTTTTATTTGCACCAGCACTAAATGAAGCATGTACCAAAGAAAACTATGATCTAAATTACCTGTAGGGCAATGTCACTGGCATCAACTGCATATACCTGGCAAGACAAATATTCCTCAATGTCATGCATCTCAAAACTTCAATAACGGAATAAGTCAAAGTTTGAAACAATGAAATTAGAAGTCTAATTTTGAAAACAAAATCACATGGCTCAAGAAATACAGTAATAGAAAGTCCTAATCCCGAAGAGTAAAAGTCAGCTACCAGTAGGAGAGGCAATTTTCAAACCAAACCGCCCACACAACCCATCATGACACAGATTTTTCATGTTTGTGTCAACCCGTGTTTGTATTCCTGCTGTGTTCGTGTTGACCAAATGTGACCCGAAAAAAATCATGTCATGTTTGTGTCAACTCGTTTAAATTAAATAGTTACATATTTACGCCCATTCATCCCACTTTTATTTATTAAAGTAAGGCTATTTAAGTAATTTTAATTTGAAAAGTTAAATTAACGGGTTATTCGAGTCGTGTCGTGTCATGTCAACCCGCATAGTAAACAGGTCATGTTTGTGATGAAATTTTTTGACACCAATAGTTATTTGTGTCAAGGGTATTCTATTCATGTTCGTGTCAACTCAAACACACCCAACAACCCGAATTGTCATCCCTAGCTCATTTTTAAATAAAAGTACCCAAGATTTTCCATGGTTTAAAAATATAAAACAAAAGGAGTTGAGAAAAATAGAAATGAAGAATACATGGAGATAAAGCAACATATCCATAATACAGCCAAAACAGCTAGCATCTCCAGATTATATGATTGATGAAAGGGTGCTAAAACTCAAAATATAATTCCTGTACAAATCCTGACTTGAACAACTGCAAACTTAAACAATGAAACACAGAATATTCCGGATCTAATCTAACCATCATCAAGAAGAAAGAATCCAAACCCAGTTATATTTCTGTTAATTAAAAAGCATCTAAGAAAAATATAACATTGCATGTGAGCTAAAAATTGAAAAAAGGATTTACAGGAAATAAAACAGCTTTGCTTTTATTTTTATAAAAACATATTTTACTATTAAAAAAACAGAGCAACTAAAAGGATAAATGTCAATTGGAAAGAGCTTACCCTCTTTGCACCAGCCTGAGCACAAAATATAGAAAGGATTCCTGTACCGCACCCAACATCAACTACAACCTGAAAGCATATAAACCCTTAGGGGGGAAAGAGAGGGAGAAAAATAGGGGCCAGGAGGAGGGATGAAAGGAAAATCCCGAGGAAATTTCAATCCAAACAAATTAACAAAACTAGCAAATCATGCATGAGCCATTAATAGCTAGATATCCTTCCAAGACGTGATACATGTTGAACATAAGCATCTTTCATGTGTTAACTGTATAGGAATTGTAATACAATCCTCTACAAGAAACCTTCCACATGGGTTAGATCAGCCGCCTACTTCAGTTGGAGTTTAACAAAGACCCTACTCCAGTGAGAATATTCAATAATTCTAGTAATCTGATTCCAGTCTCCTATCAGTAGGGTTTTCTGTTCTATTGGAATTAAGATTGGTCAAGTTGGCCCAGAGACATATTATTAAGTTCTCCAAATAGAATTTTGTACAACCATTGAATTTCTCTCCCCCAATCTTTCTGTAATCATTTATGGCAGAGGCTGAAGTAAAGGTTTGATTCAGGTTTTTCCTTACATGTAAGTATCTATTAGGATTAGCATTCTATGACTTCGTTGTTCTATCGGGATTCGATCATGTAATATAAAACTATACATATATCTTCACCTAACAACTTAAACTTTTGGGAGAGCTAGTTCATGACACTCTATGACTAAATAGTCTAGAGTTCAACTTTTGCTGCCCCTATTCTTCTAATAAAAAGTTGAATTTCATGAAAGAACGCGTTACAAATGTAATATAAAAATATTCATGTGTCCTCATCTAATAGCTTAAACTTTGGAAAGAGCTGGTTCATGACAGTTTGGGACAATGCCTGTGCTGCATTAATTAATAAAGTAGATTTGTACACAGTTTTTCCAGAAAATGTTAATCTCTATACTATATTGATGGGCCTTCAATAAAGTAATCAAGCCCATTAATTAGGAATGAGTATTGATGGGCCTTCAATAAAGTAATCAAGCCCATTAATTAGGAATTAGTATATGATGGGCCTTCAATAAAGTAATCAAGCCCATTAATTAGGAATTAGTATATATAGAGATGTTTAGGGTGAGGTTTGATTATGCAAATGTATTCAGAATATTGGGAGTGGAGTTTTGGGAAAGGATCTCTTGGGATCTCTTTGGCCTAGGTCTATTGGCTTGAGAGTGAGTGAGGTCTTTTGGTGTTAATTTTCTATATTTTCTTTATATTTTCTGCAATTTCAGATTTATAAAAAAAAAGGGTTCCATTAATTTGGTATCAGAGCACTACAATCCTCGGAGTGTTTTGGATCCAGATCTGATTTAAAAATAATAATAATAATAATAATAATAATAATAATAATATTCGGAGCAGATCTAAAAAAAAATGGAAAACAACAGAATGGGGAGGAGCATGGATTGATTGGAAGCAAGCATGGATTGATTGGAAGCAAGCATGGATCGAGTGGAGGAAGGAATGGATCGTGTTGAAGACACTTTTCATCAACTTCAGAAAACAATTTGGATGTTCGTAGAGCGCATGGATCCTTGTTTTGCACAAGAACAAAAAGCGAGAATCAAAGAAACAGAAGTCCAAAAAAAAGGAAGCGCAACAGAAAAAGAAGAAGGAAAAAAGAACAAAAACGCAGAACAAGAAGAAGAAATTGAACCAAAAAAAGAAAAGGAAAAGGAAAAGGAAAAAGAAGAAGGAGAAGATGAGGAAGATCAAAGACTGCAGAAGAAGAAGATGGAGTTTGACGAAGGAGAGGAAGAATCCGAAGAAGACAGCAAGGACGGATCAGAAGAAGAAGAAACAGAAATCAAAGAGAAAGAAGGGAAAAAAGAAAAAGAAGAAGGAGCAGGCCAAGGAAACAACAATGAAGATGCAGAAAAAATGGGAGAAAAAGGAAAAACAAAAGCGCAGGGAGATGAAGAAGACAGAGAGGAAGAAGAAGAAGAGAAGAAGATCTGCGAAAGGAATGGAACAACTATTGTGCATAAGGACATTAGAGTTGTGGCTGGAAGGCAGCAGGTGACAAAAATGGCAGAAGTAATAACGTTGATACACTGGGCAAAAGGGAAAGAGACGATGATGGGAAGGGTGTGTGGATATGTGGGCTGCAAGGGAATTGGGTTGTCACACTATACAAAATTTGCCCTTTGGTCCGTAAGGGAAGGAAGTACTAGTGTGGGCTTAAATCAGTAGCACAGGCCCAATAACTTCCAAAGAGGGTCCAGTTATATGGGGTGGATCTCATACAATATGGGCCCAAGTCAAAGACAAGCTAAAACAGGGAGAGTTTTAGGGCAAAACACAAACGAGAGGGCAACTTCAGAAGGGGGCAATGGTGGGGGAGATGCGCGTTTCCGACGATGGTCGCCGGAGGGCATGGCGGAACGGTGGCTGGCCAACCCGATTGGCTACACGCAGGGCAGCAACATGCAAAACTTTAATGGCCGAGGCACTGTGACCCAGTTTTCGATGGTGGCGTGACAGGAGGGACGTACGGCGGCGAGCGGCAGGAAGCAAGATTCCGGCGACTTATGCCGGAGAAGAAGGCAGAAAAACAAGACACAGTTCAAACGTCTGCGGAAGAGGCAGTGGAGCACAAGTTATTTAAAGCTGAAGTTTCTAAGTTCTTTTCGCCAAATATTTTTCTCGTTATCGCTCTAAGGAAAGATATGGGAATTGATATTAAAAAAAATAATTTCTTTGCAGTTGAAGGAGATATTTACCGAGTCGAATAAATGGATCAAATCAAGTCAAGAGTTTATTGAATGGCAAGACGAGTTCTTGGGTGGGTACTCCAATGGTGGTTCCTTTTCTTCAAGTATAACCGGGTCAAGAGGCTTCAAAATATGGGATCCTGGTGGAAACTTATCTCATTCTACCTATCCTCTTTCTTCACCTTGAGGACAAGGTGAATTTTGGAGGGGGAGTATTGATCGGCCTTCAATAAAGTAATCAAGCCCATTAATTAGGAATGAGTATTGATGGGCCTTCAATAAAGTAATCAAGCCCATTAATTAGGAATTAGTATATGATGGCCTTCAATAAAGTAATCAAGCCCATTAATTAGGAATTAGTATATGATGGGCCTTCAATAAAGTAATCAAGCCCATTAATTAGGAATTAGTATATATAGAGATGTTTAGGGTGAGGCTTGATTATGCAAATGTATTCATAATATTGGGAGTGCAGTTTTGGGAAAGGATCTCTTGGGATCTCTTTGGCCTAGGTCTATTGGCTTGAGAGTGAGTGAGGTCTTTTGGTGTTAATTTTCTATATTTTCTTTATATTTTCTGCAATTTCAGATTTATAAAAAAAAAAGGGTTCCATCATATATACTTTTCTGATTTGTTTATGTTCTACATCAACATGTTCTAGGGAAAAAAAATTCTAAACATGATATATAATTAATTTTAGATTTGACTATTTGAACAATGAACATACCAAAATTAAAGCAAGCAGTAGTCGAGTAAATAAAACTCTAAACCAAATACTCCAGTAAAATATATAAAATTGAACTGCTAGCAGCTTCTTACATACAAAATAAAATCAACAAACAAAAAGTTTATTAATCAATTTATAACACTATCTGTGTGGTTGATAAATTACTTTGCCTGCAATAAATCTCTGATGCTGCATAATTGCATCCCTGTAAGCTTGAGTCCGCTCACGATCCTGTACCAAACCAGGGTATGAAAGGAAAAGAACACAGCAACATTAAGTTAAACAATATTTTTTAATTTTTAAAAAAATAATTTCAATAAAAGAAATTACAATGAATTGGATAACAAGGAAGCCTCTTAACAAAGAGAAAAACACAAAACAACAAATTACAAAGAAGACATCAATGAAACAATGCTGCCCAATCTCTCAGCATATCAGTTAGGGAAACCACGTTAAGAAGATAATGAGCTTTACACCAAATAGAAGTAAAGGGCCTATCATTTCCCAACCATTTGCACCAAATTGTAGCACATACCGCATGCCACAAGGCCACAAGACTTTAGCCTCTTCACTTCTACCAAAACCATCAAAGTTAATCATCAAAAATTGTTCCAAGGACCTAGGGCCACCCATTTGTGGGTTTACAATTTTACAGAAAGAATTATATTAGAAAGAAAGGAGTAAAAGTTCAACTAGGGGGATGACTAGACATCCGCCATACCAGAACAAACAATATACTTAGTTCTTTAATTTTAGTAAAAGGAACTTCTAATGGAGAGAATTGAGGAAAAATTACAATTTCTTAATCAATTTGATGTGCGAGATACAATCAACATCCATTCACAAGGAAAAACAATTTTAAGGATAACTCCAAAAGATCAAACCAAAAAACAAATCAGATTTTCTCTGAATTGTTCATACATTAGCAAGTAAAGTCAAACTGATCACTTAAAAGTATGAAGAAATACAAAGCTCCATATAAGAACAAGTAACAGTATAAAATTGAACACGAAGAATAATAACGACACGGCAAACTAGGGTTTATGAAATTCAAATTTCACACGCGATGTTCGTTGCTGTAATTGAGAAACAATGGAAGAAAGTAACAATAAAAATAAATAAAAAATGATTGAAATAAAGAGAGGAAGAAAAAGGTAGAGAAGAACCTTGATCATCTCTTGATGGATACCAAGGTGAGCATAGGAATGGAAATAGGCCATGTCGAAATCGGTGCAAGGAGTTGGATGATGCTGCTGCTGCTGCTGTTGTTGTTGTTGTTGGTGTTGTTCACTGTCACAAACCCTAAGGGAATTGGAAGCGGAAGCACGTGACCTGCGAGTGCCACGACGGACACGCTCTCTGTGAGTGTGACTGTGCCCCATTCCCGGCGGTGGTGGCGGCGGTGGTGGTGGCTGTTGCGTGTAGCCGTTACTATTATTCTCCTTCGAAAACATTACTCACTCAACTCTTCTTTCTTTCAAAACTCACCCAACCAAGTACCACGCACTTCGAACAGCGCCTCACACACTGTCTTCTATTCTCAACTCAGCTAAATAAATACACAATTCTTTTTTCTCTCTCTCTTTTGTTGTTGTAATTTTTGTCTTAAATCTAATTTTCCATTTTAGTTCCCGCCCACATGGACATGACCTCTTAACTTTATTTTTTGCACTGCGATCCCAAAAAAAAAAAAAAGTTATTTACACTATCAAAAAAAATTCATCTGTTATATTTATAGTAGGGAAAAATTTACCAAAAAGCCTTGTGATTTATTTCAGAATTACTTATATCCTGTGGTTTTTTTTATCACATATGCCCATGTGATTTGTAAAAGGATATTTTTTTAATCACATATGTCCCTGTGATTTTTTATTTTTTACAAAACACAGGGGCATATGTGATAGAAAAAATACACAGGACATAGATTATTCTGAAATAAATCATAGGGGCATTGATGAATTTTTTCCTTTACATAAAAGTGTGGGTTTTATTAATTTTTTCACTTTTCTTTAGGGTAAAACTCACTCACTTATATATGAGTGTGACAACTCACTCACTTATACATGAGTGTGAGAGAGAAATTTTTAGTATAGTAAAATCAAAAACATTAAACCGTATTATTTTTAGACAATATATATAACTCCATATGGCAATACATTATCCTTTTACTTTTATTTTTAAAATTAAAAAAAGTGTAAATATTATCAAGCACTTGAATTAATTGGTAGAGATTATTCCAACTTAATTAATAGTTTTGAATTCAAACCCTAACTATGTAACTACGTTAAAAATATTGTTGTCCTTGTCCGAATTAATGGTACAATCCACGAATCCGGTGGAGAAATAAAAAAAAAATAATTTACAAATAACAATATGAAACATGATTTAAACTTAGTGAAAAGTGTTTATCCTTTAAAATGATATAATTTATATCATTTCATTCTCACAAAGAGATGGGTCTATAACAAAAAAAAAAAACCTTCGCGTTTTACTCCACAAGGGATTAGTCTCATCAAGATGGGTAGAGATACCTTAACAAGAGGGGAAGAACATAACAAATGTATTCCACAGATTACCAATAGTCTCCACAGGAGCAAAACCCATCCTTGAAATGATGAAATCGATATCCATCCCTCATGATAAGTTCCCTTGAGGTGACTAAAGACAATAGCTTTATTACCAAGTGACAATCATTGCAAACACGGAGATTCTTCATTACATGTATAGGCATCCAAGATGGCAAACTAAGCAACCCAAAAGCAAAGGCAAGTTTTTCACTATGGTATTTCTGACTCCTATGAGCAGAAGAGACTGCAGTAATATATCTACCTGTATCATCTATCCTCTTCATTATCTCCTCCAGTTTTACATAAATCTCCTTTATCTGTGGATGACTAGAGTCATCTACAGTGAACACATGTACCCTGTTATCAACCTCTATCCAGCTACAACCTGGACTCTTTCTAATTCCTTTTACTTTCATCAGCTTTCTCATGTCAGCAACACCTTCTAATTCTCCACATTCAGCATATATATTTGCTAGAAGTACATAACCTCCAGAATCTTCAACATTTAGTTCCATCAACTTCTTCACAGCAGTTTCTGCTAGTCTTGAATCGTGATGGATTCGGCATGCTCCTAGTAGAGCACCCCAAACAGTGGCATTTGGCTCAAAAGGCATTTCATCTATCAAACTCTTGGCCTGGTCTAGTAACCCTGCTCGTCCAAGAAGATCTACTATACAAGCAAAGTGTTCATTTGTTGGAGAAATGCCATAAACTTGAGTCATGGAATCAAAGTAATGTTTCCCTTCAACTACAAGCCCCATGTGGCTGCAACCAGATAAAACAGCAATATAGCTTATATGATCAGGTTTGCACTCCGTTTTCAACATATCCTCAAATGTTTCAATTACTTTCAAACCTAAACCATTTTGAGCAAATGCTGCCATCATAGCGTTCCAGGAAATCAGGTTTTTCTCGTATATTGAACCAAAAACTTTCTGTGCTTCTTTGATTTGTCCACATCTTGAATACATGGTAACAATACTATTTGCAACTGAAACATCTGAACCGAGTCCAAACTTTATAGCATGAGATACAACTTGTATCCCAAGTTTTATAATAGCCAAGTCAGCACAAGCCCTGATTGAGGTTGCAAAAGTGATCCAATCTGGTTTGACTCCTTTGCTTCTCATCAAAACATACAACTTGAGGCCTTCTTCTGCAAAGCCATGTTGAATGTATGTGCTTAACATAGAGTTCCAAGTTATTACATTACGCTCAGGCATTGTATTAAAATATTCCCTGGCATTCTCAATGTCTCCATTCTGAGAGAATGCAGTGATCATAGCCGTCCATGATATGGTATCTCTAATTGGCATTGATTTAAATGCAAGATTAGCTTTCTCAGTATCCCCACACTTTGCATACATTGTAATGACTGCATTCCCTACAGGAACAGAGGAATCCATCCCACATTTGATTGTATATCCATGAAGTAGTTCACCGATGGCAGCATAATTTTGACCTGTACAAACCCCAAGAACCGTGGCAAGAGTAAAATCATCCAAAACCACAGAAGCCTGCCTCATTTGGTTAAATAGTGCCAAAGCATCTTCATCAAGTCCAGACTGTGCAACCCCATTGATCAAACAAGTCCAAGAAACTTGATTATGTTCCCCTAAACTGTTAAACACACGCCTTGCCAATCCTAAGCATCCACATTTCACATACATATCTATCAGACCACTTCCCAAAAACGCATCCAGGCTATGTTCCATGCGAAGAATCCGAGCATGCAAATGGGTACCCCAATCCAGATCAGAAATGCTGGCACATGCACTAAGCACACTACCATAAGTCATGAAATTGGGTCTAAAACCCAGATTGCACATCTCTACAAACAAACTAAGACAGTGAACCCCAAGACCATGTTGAGAGAAAGCTGAGATCAGCGTGTTCCAAGAAACACAATCACGTTGAGGCATTCGAGTGAATATACTTAGAGCTTCATAGGGTCCATACGATTGAGAATAACCATAAATTATACTGTTCCAACAAAACAAACTTGGGCTTTCAATGTTGAAGAAAACAGTCTCGGCCATAGTGATTGCTCCACACTTAACATACATATCAACAAGGGAATTCTGAATGGAAGTTTGGGTTTCTAAACGTAACTTGATGACATGGGCATGAAACTGAAGAGCCAATTGAGTGTTTCCAAGGCAGCCACAAGCCTTCATTGCACAAGTAAATGAAAAGAGATCATAGTTTTGAATTTGATAATTAGAGTCCCGAAGCATTGAAGCAAAAGTTTTGATGCTATCCTCAGGGTGCCCATTTTGACAATAACCAGATATCATGGTGGTCCAAGAAACAGAGTCTCTAACTCTCACAGGCATTTCATCAAACAAGTGCTCTGCTTCCCTCATCCAACCCGAACCAACAAAGGCATGAATCATTGTATTCCAAGTAAAGTTATTACGATCATTGGCCTCACTGAAAACCCGAAAAGCATCATTTATCAAGCCACAGTTGGAGTACATGTGCAGCAGATTGTTTAGTAAGAAAATGGAAGCGTCCAAACCGGAGAGTATGAGTTGAGCGTGAAGTTTGCGTGCAATGGGTGGAGACCCACAAATCTTGAAAGCATCATAAAACTTTTGAGATATTTGCATGTAAGACATTTCACTTGCGAAAGAGAAGTACCTCTATCACTATGCATGTCCCACTTCTAACATAAATCTTAACAATTGGCATATGTATGATTCAAGTGTTCGATATGATATAATTATAATATAAGTAGGGATTAATAACAATTATGTTACAGTAATACAATTCCTAATATAAGTAACTGTTTTATATTTTGCTTGTGTTTTGTGTTGTAAAACTGTTTTATATTAAAAGCATAGGCGTTGTTCATATCCAGTTAGATTAAATCATGTTGTAGTCCTTGTTTTATGAGTTTCTTATTAATTAATTTATGGGTTTTATAATTATCATTTTAAAGGGTATAAGCTTATATCATTTTTCCTAGACCGTTGATTTCCATGTCAACGGTTATAATATATTAGATCAAAATTATATATTAATAATAAATTTGGCCCATTAAATTTAACCGAATAAATTATAACCGTTAATGGACGAAAATTAATGTTAAATTCTAAAATGATATAAGGTTATATCATTAAAAGGATAGATGTTTTTTCCTTAATTTATTAAGGTGTTCCGGATTTAACCCTCACTCCGGGTTTAACTCATTATCCAACTTGGGCCCGTTTTCAGCTTATGCCCGCTTCTCGATTTAGGACTCTGTCCTTGAACCCCGATGGTGGATTTTGATCTCATGATCTCATTCTTTCTCATAACTATCACGATTACCACTTAAGGAACTGCTCCATACCCATAATCCTCCCCTTTAACTGCTCATGAGAACCACTATATATAACGGTAGTACCAAATAAAAGGGACTTCAAATCTATTACTTTCACTCATTCATACAGAGCAGATACACTAACTCTGTCTTATCTACCATCTTCACTCATTCATTAGCATATCTCAAATATTTAACCTACTGTTGATGTTCACTTCTGAACATAAGGTAAGGCTCTTTTTAGAAGCAAACTAATCAATTAACACAATCAAACATAACAGTGATTTTCCATAACGATATTATGTAATGTAAATTTATTCGCAAGGGCTAAGTTGCTTAGGGCAAAGTTTATAACCGAGTTGTTTTTTTCTTCTATATTGTTACATATATTGTTACATCGAGGAAAGGCAAAAGGTGAGAATTAAGAATGGGAGAGGTGCCACACGACTTGCTCATAATTCATCTCTGGATCCTCCATCTCTTCCAAGTTCATCGAAGGATGCATATGCCTTAATTATTGACTCATAGATCTTAATCCCTTTCAAGTATTCATCTTTGTTCAGAAACTGCAAAAAGAGAAATAATGCTCAAGTCAAAGTTGAACTCCAAACTAAATGCAGTTACAGTAAATGCTTGCAGAAGAATGGTAGTGAATTAGTATAGAGGAACACTAGTGCAATTTCACTTCACAGTTCACACACACACAAAAAAAAAAAAGGAAGGGAAAAAAAACTTGATTTCTATGCCACTGATCTGTAAGAGAATCTGTCCAAACAAAAAACATTGTGATTTTTTGTAACCACAAC
Organism: Gastrolobium villosum; assembly: GCA_032173675.1. Taxonomy (NCBI): domain Eukaryota; kingdom Viridiplantae; phylum Streptophyta; class Magnoliopsida; order Fabales; family Fabaceae; genus Gastrolobium; species Gastrolobium villosum. The sequence goes on along the minus strand of JAVKPL010012063.1, from coordinate 26,296 downwards.
GTTCTGGCACTAACTTCTCCCATTAGTATACAACCCAACTCAAAAAAAATCTATGACATTTATCAGAACAAACACAAAGTAGAGGATTTGGGAGAGCTTCTCTCATTAGGATACATTGTTTTATGAAAAACATTTTCCTACAAACTAATCTCTGGTTTGGCACAAAAAAAATTGAAAAAGTAGAGGTAGTCATATATTCATTAACTCCTATATGTTTTATGAAAACATTTTCCTACAAACTAATCTCTGGTCTGGCAAAAAAGCCACAGCAAAAGAGGCTAAAATAAACCCAAGTATGCCAACAACTGAATCAAGAAACAACATGGAAATAAATTAAAAGATAAAATCAACCTAAAAAATTCGTGTCCAGGACTACACTTTTTTAGCCATAATAGAGCTAATTCAATGCATCTTCATGAAAGCCTCATCTTAATTAGGACTTAATGCATGTCTTAGTTCTAAATAACAATTCAGACATATGATTCTACAGACTATGATATCATTAGTGTAGATGAGGACACTAGCAAAATGATCAATTATGCACACAATAAATTAAAGGAATCACCTCATTGTGGTCATGGAGTAGAATAGGAGTGTTTGCCATAGGTGAGAATCCAATTGCCGGCAATCCAAGATCGCGGAAGTAGCGCGAATCTGTAGAGGCAGGAAAGACCTCTGGCTTACCAAGCTTCCCACCGGCTTTTTGGACTGCGTTTTCTAACAGTGCCCACCATGGATTGGAACTGTCAGTTTTAGTGATGACTGGTTTCCCAGATGTATCATGCACAGGTACCTTCTGTTTGAACTGCCCAAGCTAAAAGATATGAGATGGAGAATCTAATTAAGGGGTAATTTGTTTTGAAAAAGAGTAAAGTTTTTAAATAATCAATCATGTTGCATACAAATAAAAATTTGACTGAAAGTGATCACACAGAATGGCAGTTTCTAACCATCCTTTTAAAGTCAGTTTATTCCAAAGACATTCTTTATCCTTCACATAATCAGCATAACCTTCTGATGTTAAAATTTAAAACCCACTTTTCCATTATCTGGCTTTTTCCTTCTCCATTTAAATTCATAAAGCCTAACCAGAATTAATCCCCCAAACAAAACAAATACCATAAATGTCTTCCACTCTTCCTTCTAGCTTGAATAATACAGAATTTGAATTAATTTATTAATTTCATTTTATTTATTTTTATCATTTGCTCTATTAAACAATTGTGCAATTACAGTCATCCGAACATGTTAGACAAATACACACTCTTACACCCACACCCCACACAAGTACACAAATCAAGAAAAGGAAGGCACCTGCAGCAGGCAGAAGCTTGAAGGATTCTGAATCTAATGAACAGAATAAAATTGAACCAATTGACACAACAGACCTTATAATGAACAACATACAGAATACTTCTATAGACACAAACCATCAACAGAATGGTTAATTACCTGAACATCTAACCAACCTAAGAAGTAAGAGGATACAAATCTATCTTTTATAACTGCTAGGTAGATACTTGGCAATGAAAAGGTTTATCTATTATTTGAAACAAAGCAAGAAAAACTACATAGTTTTTTATAAGCTTTTAAGTTATATTTTATGCGGAATTCAAAATAATCAAAAAAAATTAAAAATCGCATACTTCTAATAAACTACTTGACATTTTGATGCTCTTTCTATTTAACTTTGGCTTAGTACTGGTTAGAAATGGTATCTTCAGCCCTCTTTTTTTCTTTAGTTTACTTTGTTCTAGACCAAAACACCGAGCAACATCACCCATGACATCAACTTTTTCTCATTGAAAAGGTATATAAATTGCAGAAGATGAAGGCTATGATTGGATATGTTCTAGTATAGGCATTAGTTCTAAAAAAAAAAGTTCCAAGGCTTAATCATCGATAGAAATACTTCTATGGTCGCAACTATAAAAGTGAAAGGCAAAGCAGTGAGACAACTATTAGCTGGGTGTATTTACAATACATGGATGATAATTATAAAGCAAAGAGTAGATAATTAGCTAATTACACTGAATGACATATTGCGCGAAATAGGTGCCCATTCTTCAGCAATGCGTCTCTCCAATGATTCGGGATCAGCAGTTGGTGGTACCCTAATATCAAATCCAGCTTCTGCTTCAGATGGCTGCAAATTCATGACAAAACCCTGGTGGACAGCAAAAGACAGACAGAATATAATGATCCAGGAGGAAATTTAACCATATTATTTTCAGGGATCTCTTAGCACACGCACACGCACACATGCGAGCTATGAAGCACCGACTCCGACACGGCGTTTTCGATATGTTCTCGATACGACCATTTATTCGTCGATACAAAATAATACGTTTCCGATACGCATATCGGATATGTTGGAAAAATAAATTCAGAGTATCGGTGTTTCATAGCATGCGAGACCTGTCACTATCTTTCTTTGTGGATTCCACACAAATGAATAATTGAACATTGATATGATAACTCTATTTCCATTCATACAATAACCATATCATACATTACACAAGACAAGCTATAGAGTTGTGATGGAGTTGACTTACAGTTGGAGATGGAGTTCCAGCCTTCAAGAAGGCCATATTAACAGAAACCACATCCCCTTCAGCCTTCAAGCCGGCCTTGACCAAGTCGAATTGTGAGGCACGAAACCTTCTAATGCTTTCAATACTCTTCAAGATATTCTCCATAGCAGTGTTATCATACAGCTTGGCACCATGGCCAGGTGCCCCAACAGCCTTGATCACCATCCACCATGGGCTCCTCTCCGCATAAAACACCCTGTAGTGCTCATCCGGCGAAGCCAACCCTGTCCATTTGTAAAAACTAAATGAATTAGTCAAAGATAATCAAGTAATGTGAGACAATCTCAGCAGTCCATAGACAAATCAACAATTATCCTTTCCTCACTCCCTATCCAAATGCGCACATCACTTGACATGAGAGAATCCACTAAGATTGAATAATATGTTGAAAATTTTCCTATCTGTGGACAATATTTAGTAATTAGTTTTTACATTTTAAAATTAATCGAGTTAATGGATATTCCAATTTAATTAATATGATGAACTCATTGTAATCATAATAAGTTGAGCTTTTAACATCTATTGATATTAGGCCTAGTTGGGTATCACAGTGTAGATATTGGTGTCTGACCGGAGTAACATGATGGACATTATTTTGAGGCAATATGATTATGAGATAGCCTAGGCCATTGATGGCTGGACAATATGTTTTATTTATACTGTGGTATGCCTGAATTATATTAAACTGTCAATCAGATTGAAATTATTTTTGTGGGACTTATCCCCGGTGTCCAAAATACAGATGAAATGTTGTCCGTTTTATTTTGGTCATGGAAGTGAAAAAGTTTGCAATACATAAGTAAAAAGAGAAAATTTATTCAATTAGCTTCCGTATTAAATTAAGTTGAGCATGTTGCATATGAATGTTTGTTAATTAACCTGCTGCAGATGGGGCGTTACAACCGGACTCCATGATGGATGAACTCAATAGACACACTATTGACTAGGGTTATGCTAGGTATCTCTTTAGCCTATTTATATTGATGCTCCCATCACACCAAGATTGTCATTTTCGGCATAAGTCATGGAGAGAAAGATTCTAGTAGTGAAACCAAATTTTTTCACTCAATAGATAAGATGACCCGATGATATTTAATCTATCATGCATTTGTGATTATTTTTTATTGAATGAAAATTATTACATAATATAAGTGCCGACCCAGTTCAAATACCCACTTCGTGAGTGTCTGGGGAACGGAATACTTTAGACAGTCTTTCCCCTATTTTTTGCAGAGAGACTGATTCGAACCCGCGACCTGACACACCACGGGTAACCTTGCCAAGCCGGCCCTTCTGAAAATTATTACATAATATAATAAAATTTTATTTACCTTCATCAAGAACTATGGCGACATTCAACTGGCGAAAGATCTCAGATTGAGAGAACTTTTCAGCACCGTCGTGACCGCCAATCTCTTCGTCGGGGGAGAAGGCCAAGTAAACGGAGCGCGGTGGTTGAAAGGGTGGTTGTTGAGCCTTGAGGCGGCGAATAGCTTCGAGGTATTGCATGCCTACACACTTCATATCCTGAGAGCCTCTGGCGTAGATGCGACCGTCGGAATCGATGTGGGAACTGAAAGGGTGGTGGGTCCACTTGTCATGTTCGGCGGGGACCACATCGGTGTGAGAATAGAGAAGAATGGAAGTGAGGTCAGGGTTCGTTCCTGGCCATTTGAGAAGAACTAGTGGCTTCCCTTTAACGAACTCAATGGTTTGGGATTCAAGTGAGAGGGACTTGGCTTCTGATGTAAGGAATTCCACTGCTTCATTGTAACGCGGGTTGGGTTGGGCAGTGTTGATTTTAAGGTATTGTTGGAAACGAGATATGATGATGTTTTCTTCTTCTGATGATGTTGATGATGATATTGTTATTGCTAACAAGAGTGCGAGGATGATGTTTCTGCAATTAGACTTCATTGTTAACGGTTAACACTTCAGCACGCACTCATGAGTGATTGCTTCTTCTCTTTCTTATCTCCACCAAGGTTGACCTATTTTTTACTGTTTACGCGAATATTAATGTCGTAAATAATGAGATTCTTATATTATTTTATCTCTCTTCTCTTCTCTTCACATAATCTCTTATAAATTTTACATACTTTTTTATATGTGTATAACATAAAAATTATGGGAAAAATATTTATGTAGTTAATGCAGATAAATTATTTACATTTAAAAACACAAGAAAATAATAAAGAATCCCCAAACTCCATTAGTGTGATGGCTTGTTGAGTCTTTAGAATTTCTGGTGCATTCGTAAATTCCACCTGCTCTCAATACTCCAAAGCGTGAAAGACGCGCGCTCCTTTATCGCCAAAGTAGGATTCTCTAATCAAAATTATCAAAAGTTCCTCCCTTTTTTAATGTGTCAGCCTTTTTATACTGACGAAACCATATCTTGTAATTTCCCATAACATCTTCAACGGAATCTTCACTAAAATCTCCAATCATATCTTTAATTAGGTGATTCATAATTTGGGCCTGAGTTGGATCGTGTCAGCGCGCTTTAGCGCTCACAAGCGTGCTCTTCGAGAGTGAAATTGCTCACCCTAGAGTGCTTGGACGCGCTCCCCCAGTGGATTTGGCCATCTCTGTTTTTTTGGTATAACTCGGGGGTTATAATAACCCTCACTAGTAAATGTGATTGAATATTGAAGAATAATTAGAAGTAAAAGAAATAAAGTCACTTTTGGTGAAAAATGAGTTAAAATGACAATTAAGTGATAAAAATGCAGGTAAATAAAGTTATGCTAAAAGTGAAAGTAAAGATAGAAATATGATTAGAAAAATATTCTACTCTATTGGGTGAAGTTTGGTAATGAATAGAGGTATGTAGATAGATAAACTTATACCCACTGGTAAAGTGAACTAACTTAAGTGACTAAGAAGTCATTGTTCACCTTCTTAAATTCGCGTATTCCACGGGCATCAGCGACGAAGAGACAGAGGAAAGAAAATGAAAATGGAGGTTTTGAATAAAAATCTTCCTAAATTCATAACTTGAGCTAGAGACCTCCGAATCACTCCGTTCCAAAGCCAACTTGTGAGAAATTTCGAGAGGAATCCATTGGTACCAGTATTTATGGGTGGGTTTCACTATAGAGAGAGAGATCTTCCTCCTTTAAATTTCGGATTTCATGGATATTATGGATTTTGATGAAGTTTGAAGCTATGGAAGCTTGAAGTAAGCCTTCCCCTTCGTTCTAGGTAAGCTTATGTTGAAAAGTCCTAATTTTCTTTGAGTTTTGAGGAATATTTGATATAGTTTTCAATTTTGAAAGTTTGGTTTGATTGAGTATGTTAGAGCTTGATTGAGGCTTGGCTCATGTTGAGAAAAGTGTTGAGATGATGATTTTAACGGTGAAAATGTATTTGGAAATTTTGAGATACCGTATTTTTGAATAGTACCGTATACGTGAATAGTGAATAGTACATATACGTGAATAGTACTGTATGGATGAACAGTACCATATGCATACATTGATGCTGTATACTAATAGAAATGTGTTCCTTGGTTATAGTGTGATGCCAAGTGGACTTGTGGAACAAGAGCATGGACATTGAGCAAGGCTGTTAATCAATTGAGATTGAGGTGAGTATCAAACAATGGCTTGATGTGAAAATTATATGAAATGCATATATGTTTAATTATGATAAATTCACCATGGATAGGTGGGTTGGTCATCTGTTGAGTATTTTGTTGGCTTATGGACCTTTTGACTTGGAAGAGGCTAGGAAAAGAGTTATTCCAGGTAAGCTTTCGGTCCTTGGGGTTAATCCCCCTTTTGTTCCACCAGACTCCGATTGAGGGTGGTAGTTTGATATGGTATGTTGAAAAATAATTTGTTATATGTTGCATGTATATGTATGTATGTTTGTGTGCCACACAAGACGGTGTTTCCTTGTGTGAGGCATAAGACGGTGTTTCCTTATGCATAGTATGAGACGGTGTTTTCTCATACGGTATGTTGCAAGACGGTGTTTCCTTGCGTAATGCATGTTTGTGATATTCTCTGGCCAATGGGATTACATTATTGCACACTGCATTGTCATACATATTCTCATGCATGCATGGATTTTTATACTGTGTTTATGCCAGAAGTGAGCTTAGGGGTGGAGGAGCCCTCCAAGGGTCCCTAGCTTATTGAGGTAATTATATTATCTCACCCCGCATTATGGGGATTACCATCTCAGGTACAGGAGCTGATGGTGCTGAGGTATCACGTGGCAAGAGGTCATATGAGAGATATTACCCGACGTGATAGTCAGGATTAGCATATATACCACGTTATTCTTTTAGAGAGCATAGGTAGTGTCTATGCCATGTCGATAGTCCGTTTATTTTGTTAGTGATGTATAATCAGGTCTATGTTATTTATTTAATTGCATCTCTTCTGTTTATTTGATGTAATTATATAAGTAACATCATGGACTTTATTTAGAGAAAGTATGATTATGAGATAACCTATGCCATGGATGGTGGGTAATATGGTTTATGTCTGGATTATAATGAACTGTCAATCAGGTAGAAATTATCTTGGTGGGAATTATCCCCAGTGGTCCAAAATACAGAGGAAATGCTGTCCGTTTTATTTTGGCCATGGAAGTGAAAAAGGTTGCAATACATAAGGAAAAAGAGAATATTTATTCAGTTAGATTCCGCATTAATTAAGTTGAACATGTTGCGCTTACTATCATATGAATGTTAATTAACCGGCTGTAGACGGGGCGTTACAGAGGTATCCCCATTCAACCTCCTCTGGTCACCTTGCCCTCGGGGTACGGCCCTGTAGGCTAGCCCCTCATTGGAACAGCGGGTTCATTGAGCTTTGCTACCGGAGGAAGGATGAGACTAATCCCCTAATCGAGAAGGAGACACTTTCCACCTCTGGCCCCCAAAGATTTTCCAAGAATTTGCTTGAGGCAGGGTTTGAACCTCTGACTCAAGCAAACCCTTGGGAGCTTAGTTGCCAACTGAGCTACCCATGGGGGTTTGGCCATCTCTTTTTCATATAAGCACTTAAGCGTGCTAGAGAACGCTTATGCGCATTCCACCGGTCTTCAAATTGCTTGTTACTTTTTCCTTCAATTGCGACTTCAAATTTCAATTGGACTTCTTTTGATCTTCAACTTTCTCCTTTAAGTCCTTTACTTCATTTAAGCGCTCTTTTGTGTCCATTTACCTTCAAAACAAGCAAGATGACAAGATGTTAGCTCAAAATCCATCTTCTACGCTTTTTTACTATAAAACCTTGATTTCCATGTAATTGACTATGTATTTTGTGGTCCTAAAACATGGTAAGCCAAAGGTTTATCAACGATGCAATGTACCTTTGACAAAACATAACTTTTTTTCAGCAGTGAGGGCAAGGAGCACAATATAGCTCCAAGAATTGAAATTAGAACCAACATGTACATGGGTGACTAAGGGCCCGTTTAGATGAGTTTTTTTCAGTCAGAAGTTACTTTTTTCCCCCCAAAAAAAGCACTTTTAGTTTAAAGTGCATTTGGATGCTGCTTTTAAAAAAAACAGAAGTCATAAAAAAAGTCAAAAATTTATTTTTTTCAGAAGCTAAAAATTTTAACTTCTCAAAAAAGCAAAAGTCAAAAGCTAATTTTTTTTTCAAATTTTTTTTTTTTCCAAAGTCTAAATAGTTTTAACTTTTATAAAAAGTACTTTTAAAATAAGTAGGACATAAAAATAACTTTTTGTAAAAGTCAATCCAAACGCACTCTAAGGATGACCAGCATTGTACACGAAGAAGGGGTTGGTCCATTGGAGAAGAAGAACCAATGATAGGAATAGAATTGAATGTGGTGGGGCGAGAATTGTTAGAAGAATTGTTGTCGCAATCCATTGAGAAGGCAGGGCTAAACAAGAAACACATCTGATACCATGTTACAATATGAAAATTAGAAGGGAAAACAGAGCCAAATCAAGCTGAACAAAGAAGATGAAAATTTATCCATTTTCCATCAATTGTAAAATCTGTATGTACATGTTATATGTAAAGAAAGGAAAATCACATTCTGTTATGCACATTCTGTTGTAACTAACTAATGGTGCAAAAAACCAAATTCTTTTGGCACAGGTGGTAAGGAGTCTGCGCCCCCTTAACCAGAAATATCGAGTTCGAGTACTGAGAATGGAAAAAAAGATTTGGGAGAGCCGCCCCCGAAAGGATCTGACGGTGCTCGATGAGGATTAGTCTTCGGTTACAGCCGGCGATACTTTGAATTTATTCAAAAAAAAAAAAAAAAAAACTAATGGTGCAAAAAGATAAGAATATACTAAGGGTAAAAAATAGAAATATAAAAAGAGAGGTATATATAAATCAAAACACTCAAGATCGATACCATTATGAAGAGGCATATATCTGGCCGGATACTTTTTAGACGAATATAGAGTTTAGAAAAGAGTGCTCTTTTATATGAAGAAGCTAAAAATGCCAAAACTCTAAAATTTACTTTTAAACTACAGCTAAAAAAATATTTTTAAAAATAAAGCTACAGGCTGTTTGATAATTATATAAGAAATTTAGCTTAAAATTTATTAAAAAACTATTTATTTATTAAAAAACACACATTTCAAAAAAGTTGGAACAACCGTAAAAAGCTTTTTCTAATAGTTTTTGACTTTCTTCTTCATTATAAAAAAGCTCTTTTTATTATAAAAGCATTTGTACAAACCTGTTTGGTCTATATATCTTCTACTTATAAGAAGAAGAGAAACTAAAAAAAAGATCTCACAAGCACTAAGTGGTTATTTGGAAAGTCTTATTTTTTGCTTTTATTTTCCTTATAAATAGAAACATAGGCAAACATGTTTTACAAAAGCTCTTATTATAAAATTTTGTTATAATGAATAATAAAAGCAAAAGCTAAAAGGTTTATAGGAGTTTTATATTAACTTTGGGTTTATTGTTTATCCTGTCACAGCAGATAAAGTTATCTCCCGCAATTTCAAAACTACGTCGTTTTGAGGATTAGGAGAATTAATAAAAGGTGTTTTGATAAGATTTATATAATAAATAAACAAACAAATTACCGAAACAACCTTCATTAATTACCATAATTCTCAAAACGACGTAGTTTTGAAGTTGCAGGAGATAACTTTATCTCTTGTAAAACCCATTAACTTTTTAAAGTTTTGATATTTATTTTTCGATTTTACCCCTTTTCTAAGTTTGTATTTACTAATTTTACTCTTTACTAATAAGTCATTTTAATATCTACTTATTTCAGCTTTACTCTTTACCCAAAATCTTATTTCATTTTTCTAAGTCATCTTAAGCTTTATATAATCACAAAATAACATTTAACTTTATTTTTTAAGCTCTATTTTTTAACTTCAGCTTAAATGTAGCTTTTAACTTTAAAAGAATATGTGTCAAACATACTCTAAATAACATAAGGTACATTTATAATGCAAAAATAATAACAATCTTAGATAATCAAATTTGAAAATCCTAAATACAAATTATTAAATATAAAATTCTAATAAAATATTTATTTTCTAAAATATGAAATCAATAATAACTTCTTGAAAATATATTTCTTTTTCAATTTTTACAAATAATATAATGATTCTAAATTGATATATAATATATTAATCCATAAATTTGCTTCGTGCTCATATGGAAAAGTAGAAATGCGTTAATTTTCCAATAAAAAAATTGGTCCTCTCTCAAGTAATGTACAGTGTTGTAGAAAAAAATGATGATTTGAGCGTTTAAAGTCATCACAAAAGTGATCCTTGAATGTTGTTAAATAATGTGTACTTTTTCATCTTTGTTGGAAGAGGCGTTGCGTAATTCTCATAGGCCATTTGTTTCTTCAGGAGTGTTGTACCTCCTCTGCCTTTGAATAATGAAAAATATCTATCCTTAGGAAAAAATGCTTAGAAAGATAGGTTATTATATCTATTTTTTTTTTTTTTTTTGCCTATCATCCTTTATTATTATTAGATTAAAATCTAATAAAAAAGAGAAATGATAAAGGTAGTTCAGATTATCTAATAATATTGGAGAATGATAGATAAAGATAAACAGAAGATAAATAAATAGAATAACATATCCCATAAAAAAATTAAGTCAACGAAATGTATAATAAATACGGCAATTTGTCATCTAGTGAAAGTAAATTAGTATTAATGAGGCATTAAAACAAAATTCAAACTGCATTAAATATAGTGAGATTTTCAAGAGTAATAAATGTTTCTTTGGTGGCAGATTCTGAGAACTTTATGCTTTCTTTTGTATTTTAGGTTCTGTGGTAAATGGTAGCCTCTCCAATAAATCCTTCTGTCATACACCTTGCCTCTTCAATAAACCAACAATTGCTATTGCCACCCTTTACTCTACTTTTGTCCATTGCTGATTCATTGCTGTTACTGTACATGCATGCACCCTCCTCCAACCCTGCATAAATATGGGTTCGTGAACATTTTCTCAAAATAAGTTACTCATTACTAGTACTAGCTAGCAAGGTGAAGTTTTGAGACTTACCATAATATTTTGTTTGGTGTTTCAGGAAGCCCCACAAAGAAAAAATTTTATTTTTTATTTTTTTCCAATTACATATATATATGCTCATGCTTGAAAGTTGAAAAACTCTGCTTTAATACATGTCATTCTCTGTCTTTGTTCATATTTTTTTCAGGTTGAACAAAAGTATATATATATATATATATTTTTGTGAGTGTTGGATTGCAATATTGAAATAAATGGCAGGGTTGAGGGAGCAGGACCAGTACATGCCAATAGCGAATGTGATAAGGATAATGAGAAGGATTCTTCCATCACATGCGAAAATATCAGATGATGCAAAAGAGACAATACAAGAGTGTGTGTCTGAATACATAAGCTTCATAACCTCAGAAGCCAATGAGAGATGCCAACGCGAGCAAAGGAAAACAGTAACCGCAGAGGATTTGCTTTGGGCAATGGGAAAGCTTGGCTTTGATGATTACGTTCACCCTCTTACCCTTTACCTTCACCGTTACCGTGACATTGAAGGAGAACCCTCTTCTCTAAGGCGCAGCAGCACTCTTACAATGCCTTATTCTCTGCCACCAACACCAACACCACAACCACAACCATCAGGTTCTTCTTATGGATATGCAATGTTTGACCCTAATTCAGTGGGGTTCTATAGGGATGATGTTGCATCTGCCTCTGCTACTGTTATTAACAGCTTTGACCCTTATGCTCATATCAAACGTGATCCTCAATGATCGATAGATATATAAGAACAAGTAGTAGAATTGCATGTTAAGTAGTAGAATTGCTTCTTCAAGTTACATTTAATTTAAACACATGCAGGGCAAGTGCTTTATATAGCACGTTGAATTCAGACTAAGAGTGCTTCTTTTTTAGATTTCATTTTTATGAATCATTTTAGTTGTTTTTGTGTTTTGTGGACCCGACTAGAGAAATGCAGGTATCTTACTCTATCTTGTTATGGTTTAGAGATATATGGGAATAAATTATTCAAGAGTTGTTGTTATGCTCAAGCTTCCATGAAAAGGATAAAGTTGAACGCTTATTGTATTATTGGAATATTGGTTGTCACGAATATAAGCTAGTTTATTTAACTGCGAATTAATCTAGTGGTGAGGTGTTTAGATAATTTGTATTACATTATGAGAGTTTAATTTTCATCATTGTATAAAAAAATAAAATTAATTGGTATGTCTAAATTTATAATCACCATCTGAGTCAAGTTCGAGTCATTGAGAAATCAACCTTACCAATGAAAATGACGATTTCTTTTTTCAGTTTTTTCATTAAAATTATGACTATTAATGTGTTCATAAATGACTACGATTTTTCTCTGTTTTTTTTCAAAAACTTTGAAATCCCGAACCTTTTCACCTTGGTCGGTGCACAAAAATGAATAAAAACAATTATATTTAATTAAAAATAACATCTTTCTTCTATTTAAAATATTATTATTACTTTATTATTTTTCTCTTGTATTTATTAAAAAGGGAACAATAAAATTTAAGAAAAACAGGTCTAACCGATCAGGTTGGCCCATTTAACTCATCATAAATAATAAGTTGGGTTGGAATTCTTCACATCAATTTGTTTTGGGTCAAAATGGATCCAATTGGTAGCGGAGCAGGTTGACTTGTTAGGTTATTTATTTATTTATTTCTTTTACTATCAAATAATATTTAATGTGTAATGTTAAAATTTTGTGATTTTAAAAATTGTTGCCTTAGTACTCTTCTGCAAAAAAAAAAAAAAAAATTATTTATGACAAAATTCATCCATATTTGAAAGCAAAAATAAAAGAAATAAAATTGTAGGGTCCATAATTTAAAATTTAAAATTTAAAATTTAAAATCTTGAAAATCTCACACTTATATACATTTAAGGAGAATGTTTTTCTTATGTTGATGGAGATAGGTTACCTCATGTTAGTGACACAAAATTATAGGAGAGACCCACAAATAATTGGAAAGAGAAAAAATAGATGTGGGACCCCAAATAACACCCCTGAAACAAAATTTAAATGCATTAAATGTAGGGTTATATTTATCTCATTCAACATGAGATAAATCAGTTTTCTACACATACATAACAAAGGTGGGTCCCACATCTATTTTTTCTCTTTCCAATTATTTGTGGGTCCTTCCTATAATTTTGTGTCACTAACATGAGGTAACATATCTCCATCAACATAAGAAAAACATTCTCCTTTTATTTTTCGCCCCCTCGATAAAATTCATGGGTCCGCCACTGCCCAGGTAAATTACGAAAAAATATTTGGTTGGACAAAATTTTGACGGAAAAGTCAGGTTAATTTTACTGATGCTATGTTTGATTGATGGTAAAATATTGATGGGAATATGAATTAAAATTACCAAAATACCAAAGACCATGGGCAAACTCTTTACACATGCAGTCAGTGGCGGACCCACTTGCATGCAAATGCCTGCAAGTGCGGTCGTAAACTTTTGGATTTCAGTTTCTTTTTTCTTTTTTCTTGGTTGCTTATTCTTATTTGTTTCTTGATTCAATATATACTAGGAGTAAATACTCTTTTAAGTCCCTAGCAAAAAACATGAATCTCATTTTAGTCCCTTATAAAAAAATTAGTCTCGAGATCCCTAAAAAAAATTAAAGTAAATAATTTAGTTAAAATTGTGGTCTCTCAAAAATTCAAAAAAGACCTACATTAGTCCTTCAAAAAGACCAAAATGGGTCCACTTTGAATTTCATAGGGACCAGGTGACTAATTTTTTTTATAATGGACTAAAGTGGGGGACCGAATTTTTTGTTAGTGACCAAAAATTCTATTTATTTTTATATTAGATTATGAGCGGGTTTAAGTGTTGATTTTGAAGAAAGAAAAGAAAATGAAGTGCATCTTGAGAGAAAAGAGAAATAAAGATGAAGAGTGAATAGTTTTCATACTGAATTGTATTTCTGATAATATGTTCAAATGATACAAAAAGGTAGGTTATATACAAATCAATAACCGTGTAACAAACCCTGTATAACCGTGTAACAAACTTGTTATTGCCACATCGACATATCCTGATTACACCCTCCCTCAAGTTGGACTGTGGATGTCCAAAAGACCAAGCTTGGAGATGATGGATTGGAAGGGACCAGGTGGTAATGGTTTGGTGAACACATCAGCCAGCTGACATTGAGATGAAACCGGAAGAAGCTTCAAAAGTCCATCTTGAATTTTTTCACGAATGATATGACAATCAAGTTCAATATGCTTTGATCTTTCATGAAAAGCAGGATTATGAGCAAGGTATATAGCAGATTTGTTGTCATAATAAAGAGAAGCAGGTTGTGAGGAATGAACTTGGAGATCATTGAGAAGGAATATGAGCCATTGAATTTCGCAAGTAGCAGAAGCCAAGGCTCTATACTCAGCTTCGGTGGAAGATCTTGATACAGTATGTTGTTTCTTTGCACGCCAAGAAATAAGTGCAGGACCAAGAAATAAACACTGACCAGTAATGGAGCGTCGGGTATCAAGACATGCTCCCCAATCAGCATCAGCAAACCCTGTAACAAACCCAGATAAATGGAGATCATTGCTGCTTGGATAGAATAATCCCTTCGCAGGAGAACATTTGAGATACCGGAGTACTCGATTAGCAGCTTGATGATGCAAGGCCATAGGATTAGCAACAAACTGGGATAGTTGTTGAACTGTTAATGTGATATCCGGTCGAGTTGTTGTAAGGTACAATAACCTGCCAATGAGACGGCAATAAGAAGCAGGATTAGGGAAGGTGTCTCCTTGAACCCGTTGCAATTTCACAGAAGAATCCATGGGTGTGCTCACTGGTTTAGAGGCCAAGAGACCAACATCTTGTAAAAGATCCAGTGTATACTTTCTCTGATTAAGAACCAGACCTATAGCTGAACGACTGACCTCAAGTCCTAAGAAAAATCGGAGAGAACCCAAATCTTTGATTCTAAATTCAGCATCAAGTAACTTTTTGAGTCTGGAAATTTCAAGAGAACTGTTTCCAGTGATGATTATATCATCAACATAGACCAGAATGGCTGTAAAGGAGGAGCAACTCTGACTAACAAACAAGGAGTAATTAGCAGTCGATTGTTTGTAATTGAGAGATATGAGAAAAGAAGATAGTCTTGCATACCACTGCCTGCTAGCCTGTTTCAGGCCATACAAGGACTTATGTAATTTGCAAAATTTACCAGAATCAGTAATAGGAAGACCTGGAGGTGGTAGCATGTAGACATCCTCATGTAATGCACTATGTAAGAACGCATTATTAACATCCAACTGGACAAGTTCCCAATCACGAGCTGCAGCAATGGAGAGTGAAACTCGGACTATGGTCAACTTAGCAACAGGAGAGAATGTGTCAAAGTAATCAATCCCTTCGGTTTGATTATATCCTTTGGCAACTAACCTTGCTTTGTACCTTTGAATGGAGCCATCAGCTTTCAATTTGATTTTGAATACCCATTTGCATCCAATAGGTTTAATACCAACTGGCTTGTCAATCAGAGACCATGTGTGATTGAGTTCTAATGCAGTGAGTTCTTTTTGCATAGCATCAACCCAACAGTCATGTTGGGATGCCTGATTGTAGGTGGTTGGTTCGACCAAGGAACTTTGGATGGATATGGACAGAATGAAGAACAGCATAGCACCATAATTTTGGATGGATATTTGCTTGAAAAGTGATAGATCGGGCCACATTTAAAATGTGTTTGTGTTTCCTCTCTACAATCCCATTTTGTTGGGGTGTTTCTACACAGGATTTTTGATGAAGAATTCCCTTTTTATGGAAAAAGGAAGTCATATTGAACTCTGGGCCATTATCAGTTCTAATAACTTTTAAAGATGTTTGAAACTGATTTTCCATATAAGAAATGAATCCTTCTAAGTTATAAGCAGTTTCTGATTTGCATTTCATGAGAATGACCCATGTATATCTTGTGAAATCATCAACAAGGGTAAGGAAATATCTATGGCCATGTATGGATCGAGTGCCATAAGGGCCCCAAATATCAGCATGCAACAATTCTAGAAATCTGGTGGACTTAGATGTGCTAAGAGAAAAGGGCAATCTGTGTTGCTTAGAAAATTGGCACACATCACATGGAGTTACAGGTTTATTTGAAATGAAGGCATATTGAGAAGACAAAGCTTTTAAAACTGTATGAGAAACATGAGCAAGCCTATAATGCCAAAGTACTTGGTCATTATTCAAAACAATAGCTGAATCAGAAAGATTACAATTTAAGGAACTTTTATGGTAAACTGTATGAGGCTGCAGAATTGGAGTTGATGGTCTGGTCTTCTGGATGATTAGCATATAAAGACCTCTTCTAAGTTCAGCTGAACCAATCATCTGCTTGGTATGTTTCTGTACAATAAGACAATTGGAATAAGTAAAGGTGATGAAATATGGTGAGGTTTAAAGAAGCTTTGGAACTGAAATCAAGTTTACTTTGAAATCAGGAGCATACAAAACATCAGTTAAAACTAGTGTATCAGTTACTGCAATAGTCCCACTGAACTTAGCTTTAATGTGATGACCATTTGGTAGGCTAATGGATATAGGCAATACCTCGTGCAAGGAAGAAAAACTAGATTGCTGAAAGCATACATGATCTGTTGCCCATGTGTCTGATATCCAATCATGGAAAGATATACCTGTTACATATGGTCTCTCTGATGTCATGGCAGAAGTTTGTACCAAGTTGGTTGAATGATGGATTGGCTCAGTGCTGGAACTCAACAATCTGAGCAACTGTTGATGCTGCTCAACAGTGAAAGGAGTATTATGTTCTGTTTGACTCCTACTATCTGATGTAGCAGCATGATTTACACTCTTCTTTGGCTTGTATCCAGGAGGAAAACCATGCTTGAAGTAACAATTCTCAGATTTAAACTTTCTTTACAAAAAAGATTTCGGAGGCGCTGCCCTAAAACCCTTACCACTAAATGTGCGGATATAAATTTTTTTTCCTGGATCTACCACTTCATGTAGTCATATATATCATGAGGGTGTTATTGACTCAAGAGATTATGTTCAGAATCCATGACCATAGGAAAAAAAAATACCAAAGGCTGAGTGAGATAATTTTTTGCAGCGAAGAAAACAAAATTGCTGACATTTTATTCAAAGTACCCATGATAAATAAATATTTCTCATCTCACTTTACTATCATTCTATACCAAACACCCCCGGTGTGTCGTGTGTCAAGGGAATGTTGAAACATCCCAACGAGGATTCATGGCTGCCTACCGTACCAAAATTAGGGATGTGCATGGGTCGAACCGAACCGGTTTTTTTGAAAAACCGAACCGAATTGGTTTAAGTGGTTCGGTTCGAAAGTGGTTCGGTTCGGTCCAAAACTGGTTTTGTTCGGAAGTGGTTCGGTTCGGTCCAAAACTGGTTCGGTTCGGAAGTGGTTCGGTTCGGTTCGAAAGTGGTTCGGTTCGGTTCGAAACCGGTTCGGAAGTGGTTCGGAACCGGTTCGGGTCGACCCTCTTTTGAAAAGAAAAAAATTAAAAATTTTAAAAAATAAAATTATAAAAATCAATTTGGTTTGGTTTGAAAATGGTTCGGTTCGGTTCGAAACGGTTCGGTTCTTAAACCGGTTCTAAAAACTGGTTCGGTTCTTAAACCGGTTCTAAAAACCGGTTCGGTTCATGAACCGGTTCTTTAAAAACCGGTTCGGTTCATGAACTAGTTTTTTAAAATCGGTTATTTTATGGAGCGGTTCGATTCGGTTCATGGTTCGACCCACTTTTATGGTTATTTTGCACACCCCTAACCAAAATGATGATGTACTAGTCGATGGTGATGGGATGGATCGGTGACAGAGGAGTGGAATCTGATGATGTGGCAAGCAATGATTGACTAGCGGAAAAGCTTATTGGAGATTATTGTAATTGACAATAATAAATGAATTTTTAATGCTTAATTAGATAATGAAGTGGAAAAAATAATGCACTTGTCCATATTAGTCTGGAAATAGTATTGTAGTCTCAACACTACTATTCTCAGATTTGACAGAGTTTTAGTTATGTTATAGAAAAAGTAATTATGTTATGTTATAGAGATTTATTTTGTATGTCAAAGTTTTATTTATTTATTTTTGCTTTACAAATTGCGGGTCCCACAAAATGTTATGTAGGAAAATTATTGTGGTCATGTTAAATGATAGATGTAAATCCCTAAAGATAATGTGGTCATGGAAGTCAAAATAAATTATTAAGGCATTAAAAATAATTATCTTATGTTATATCATATAATTATTTTATGTTGCAAATTCATAAAATCTTGTGCCTATTTTTTTTTTTTTAAATTATGGACCCTACAATTTTATTTCACTCACATAAGATACCTATCTATCTTATGTAACATAAGATTAATAACACCCGTTGAAACAAAATTCAAATGCATTAAATGTATATAAGTGTGAGATTTTCAATTTGATGACCCTACAAAATTCAAATGCATTAAATGTAAGTTTTTTCACCCCCAAACTTACATTGTTGCTTGTCCTCAAGTAACAGAAAAAGTCAGCATCAAAATAAACACTCTCTATTACCAGAAGAATCACATCATTCATTGTTACTTAAAATCAACAACCATCTAAACTAATTCCCAACAGCAGTTCAATGCTCAACCTTTCAAAATTCTCAGTGAATCATATTAACAAAAAGACCAAAGAACAGAGGAGTGTACTTAATCCAGTAGATTAATCATTCACAATCAGTCAGCTTGGTGATCATTTTTATTCATCAAAATACTCAACCACAGTGAGTGAATTTCAAATGCATGAATATCTCAAAAGGCTGTATAATAATGACAAGAGCGATCTTTGAAAAACAATCAATTTTAAACACAACATGCAATATTTTTCAAAAGGCACAGAGATGGCAACCTTTCACACCCTCACTTAATCACAAAAGTATTCACTTGATGCTCAAGGGTTCTGTTTCTCTCAATCCAACACTGGTCAAGTTTTAGCATAGGCTTGATAAGATGCTAATGTCTCCCAAGTGACACACAGACTAAGCCAAATCAAAGGGTCTTGTGTAACGCCCTCCCTTGTATGCATCCAAGAGAGTCGTTTGCTAAGCGGAATTAGAGTCGTTAACGTCACATGAGCTAACAAAGCAGTATACAAATCCGTATAAAATTTTTCAACACTTAAATTCTTTTCATAAAGGTTTCCCAAAATAGCTGCTGTTCGTAAAAGTTCCAACTAACATAAAGATGATAAGGACTACAGTCATCCAAAAGTATCAAAACATTAATCATTACAGTCATTCATTTAAACAAACAGCAACAGAGATAGTCCACGCATCAGCAATCAACAGCAAAATATTACTCCTTCAAATGCTCTTGCGTCCTCCTGCCATTTTGGAAAAATAGCAGCCCCGAAGGGGTGAGAATAATCCCAGTAGTGTGGCAATAGAACCAATAATATAACAATATTAACTAGGCACAAAATCATAAACAGTCACTTCAACATATACTTGTTCCTTTTCATTTTATCTTATTCATATATTGCGTATATAACGCCTTTCCTTTGCGCTTTTAGCACCGTCGTGCGCGCACTTCACAGTGGAATCATATATACCCTTGGCACCTGAGCTCCATGTGGATTCCATCTGTGGGCCTATGCGGACTGATGCCAAGTGTCCCATACCCAGGTACCTTGGGGATGCCTATATGATGCTTGCTCAAACACATGGTCCTGTACATAACTATTCTAAAACAAGGCCTATATGATCTTGATACATGCATGTCATGCTATGCTTTCACACACAAAGCGTAAAAATGCGGTATAATGTAAGATGCATGCTTAAATACCTTTCATATGCGTTATGCTGCCACATAACGTCTTTACCTCATAACCATATAGCCATCACGGCACATTTTTGGCAGTTTCCTTTCATTATAATGGAACATAATATTCTTACGGCATATGGAGCATCATGTTACAATTCTATACCAGTAGTCAATAGTTACATTAGGCATCATCGCCTGACACTTACCTTTGCTTGCCTTAACTATTACCAAACCGCAGCGAAGTATCTCACTTCTTAAGCGCACCTAAATCAATTACAACTAATCATTTACAGTGGCTATTTACAGCAGCAAAACAGTGAGCATACAGCAGCAAAACAGTGAGCATACAGCAGCAAAACAGTGAGCATTTACAGCAGCAAAACAGTGAACATACAGCAGTGTTTACAGCAGCAAAACAGTGAGCATACAGCAGCAAAACAGTGAGCATTTACAGCAGCAAAACAGTGAGCATACAGCAGCAAAACAGTGAGCATTTACAGCAGCAAAACAGTGAGCATACAGCAGCAAAACAGTGAGCATACAGCAGTGTTTACAGCAGCAAAACAGTGACGTTTTAAACAGAAACAGTGACGTTTTTAAAACAGAAACAGTGGCGTTTTTAAAACAGAAACAGTGGCACTTTGAACTTCCAAAACAGTGGCATAAATCTTGGTTTTTGGACATTGAAACAGTGGCTTATCATGGATTAAACAGTGACATTTTATGCATACAAACAGTGGCATAGAAGGACTAAAACAGTGGCATTCTTATGCATAAAAACAGTGGCATATGATGACTAAAACAGTGGCATTTGGTGCATAAAAACAGTGGCATTTATGCATATAAACAGTGGCATATGATGACTAAAACAGTGGCACATTATGCATAAAACAGTGGCATTTGATGACTTAAAACAGTGGCATATTATGCATAAAAACAGTGGCATATGATGACTAAAACAGTGGCACATTATGCATAAAACAGTGGCATATGATGACTTAAAACAGTGACCTTTTATGCATAAAAACAGTGGCATGTTAAGCATGGAAACAGTGACATTTCATGACTAAAACAGTGGCATTTTAAGCATGGAAACAGTGGCATTACATGGCTAAAACAGTGGCTTAAGGAGCACTAAAACAGTGACATATATGTGCAGAAACAGTGGCATATAATGTGCAGAAACAGTGGCTTGTAATGTGCAGAAACAGTGGCTTTTAAGTGCAGAAACAGTGGCATCTAATGTGCAGAAACAGTGGCTTTTAAGTGCAGAAACAATGGCTTTTTAAGTGCAGAAACAGTGGCATATAATTGTGATTTTTGAGGGACCGAAACAGTGGCATTTTACCTTCAAAACAGTGGCACATCAAACCGAAACAGTGGCACATTTCTTCTTTAAAACAGTGACATCTCCATAGTGGCATAAGCTTAAACATAACCATAAGATTTTTATGCATACAATTCATCATGAATGACTCCATACTTATACTTTTATCATGCTCAATCAAGGATCCAAAGCAACACATATACAAGGAGACATTCAAGCATACATACATGGCTACACAAAGAAAAAGTTCAAGTTCAAGGCCTACCTCTTGTAGCACACCCTTCAAAGTCAAGGATCACACCACCTTCTAGCTTCACTACACACAAGTCCACACTTCCTAAGAGGTCCTATGCGCAACAAGGTGAGGAACTAGGTTAGCACTAGCTTGGTGTATGGTTGAGGTGAGGGAAGGAGGGAGTTGGCTTGGCAAAGTCTTCTTGCTCCAAGGTGGCTTGTTGGTGCGGCTAGAGGGAGTGAGGAGGAGGAGGAGAGTTGGCTGCACTTGCACATGAAGCCAGCCCCCTCTCCATGCGCACATATATAGGGAAAGTGAGGGAAAATAGCCATGATTAACTATCATGAAAAATTCAGATTTCTTTGAGAGGATGGGGCTGCATATAAGGCTGAAACAAGCAAGGGTTTGCTTCTAGCTTACTCTATTTACATGCAAGGATGGAGGAGTGATATGTTCAGATTTGGTGCTGTCCTTAAGTCAGAAAATTTTCTGCATCATTGACCAAGTTGTGCGCAAAAATGGAGTGGAGGAGGTGCCTCATGAGTACATGGAAGGGCTTAGCTAAGTCAACAAGTAAAACAACCAAGTGGCAGCCCAAAAATCTGCAAAGAAGCAGCCTTGGTGCGCAATGATGAGGGGGAAAGAGGTGCAGTTTTGTGACAGCCCAAATTCAGATTTTGGAGCTGCACAAATTGATGAAAATGCAGCAAAAAAATCCCTTATGATGCATGTGAAAACAAGGCAGGTTTTGACTCATGATGGGCTGCAAAAGCTTGCCAAAAATCTGCACAAAACAGTGTCATGATGGAAGTGCAAGAGGGTTCTCCAAGTCAACAAGTTAGGCAGTTTGTGTCATAAAAAAAATCTGCATCAAGACCCCTCCCATGTGCGCCAAAATGGGGAATTATGCAGCCTAAAATCATGCTAAAATGCACATGTGTCTTCCATGCAATGAGGTTTAAATCAAGTTATGCTTAAGCAAGGTGAGGTGGCGGTTTTAACAAGGGAAAATGGCAGATTTCAAGGTCCTAAATCACCCTTACTTGTGCGCAAAAATGAGTGGTAGAAGGGTTGCCATGTGAAGGTTTCTTGGTACACAAGACACCTTAGTTGGACAAGGCTTAGGGAGGATAAGAGTGGACACAACCTTGGGCTGAATTAGCTTGATTCAAGAGCCATCCTTGGGCCATTGGCCACACACACAAAGGATCCAAACACACAAGTCCAAAAGCAACAAGTCCATACACACTCAAGCCCACATCCAAACACTAATGCCTTCTAACACACACTCACATTACTCATAAGATTAAATTCACATGTCTACATATGTATCTTTAATTTAATTAATTACCTTAGTCTTATCCAAGGATAAAGGTCAACCAATTCACAAGCCATTACACATAAACCATACATCCGAATTCTACACATGTACACATAGCATATAGTACTTAGGTATTTTACTAATTATGCGGGATGTTACATCTTGCATAGGTTATAATTTGGCTGAGGTGGGGGTGGAGAATTTTGTGGAGAAATGGCTAACTCAGCTATAACAGAAATGAGACAAAATCATGAAACATAACCAAACAACTCAATGGCTGCTACCTTGACAGCTATATTTTTTTTTTCTTTCTTAGGGCTGAATTTTTTACATTAAAGATTTCTGAGACCCTCAAATTATTGTTTCAACACTTTTTATTTTCTCAGTTCTTTTTTTTTTTTTATTGCAGCCAACAAAACCCTTCTTATTTTTCTGATTCCATTGTAACCAAGGGGTGTGGTAGATAGTGGGATAGGGTAGTTTGTGGATATGTGAGAAGAAAAGGTTAAAGGCTCAACATGGGATTTTCAATGGATGATGATTTAAGGATGACTTTTTGGTTTAGAAGTGGTTTAGCAAAACAACAAAAATGCCCTCATCATTTTAAGCTTAAGCAAGTGCTACACTTCTTCAACTAAGCATCAGAGCAAGTTCTGCCGCACTACCCCAATGTAAACCTCTCATTAAAACAAATTCGGGTATGTAGGCTCAAAATCTCACAGTGTTGGTCAAATCACCATCTCACATGCCTATTGTTAAAATGCACACTTTGCATCAATCAACAGAATTTCTCAAACTTTCATGGCCATTATCACAACAGCCAGAAAAAAAACTCATGACATTCTACACTCACACACTGCCTGCATTCTTTTCTCCTTTAAAACTCAGCTGACTCATTATGAAACAGATTAATTACCACCCAACATCATACACTCCTCATTCACTACATACTCAGCTATCAGTCAACAAAACAGCAAATCAAGGAACCAATAAAAAATAACAGCAACTAAACTAAAAACAGCAAATCAACTATTCACAAAAACTTTCTTCACCCCCAAACTTGAAATGGACAGTGTCCTCACTGTCTTACTGCCCACCAGGTATCAAAATTGTATGACAATTCAAAATAAGGAACCTGGGGCCAGAAGATTTTCTGGCCTAATCCTCCATGTAATCCGAGTCTTCAGACTCAGATTGTTCAGATTCTTCTGAAGCAGATGGGGTTGGGGTGCTCTCTTCTCCCTCAGTCTCTTCTTCTTCCTCAATGATCGGTTGACTCCTTGGCTGTGATTTTCCTCCTTTTCTGGCAGAAGGAGTTGTCTCAGGTTGGACATCAGGTTGATCTGCAGCAGGTGGAGCAGAGGGTCGACCCTGAGATGCAGCTCTGGTGTGAAAAAATTCTTGTACCTGAGGATCAGCATAGATAGACACTGGAGGAAAAGTAAGATGAAGAGGAAAAATGGGCATTGTGGGGAAATTAACAAAAGTGCTTCGAAAAAAATCATTCATCATTCTGTCATGATCAGCCATATATTTATAAAACCTCACTTGATCATTTAACACACCAAAAAATTGTTCATAGGTTTTTTTGAACAATATATTAGTGTGGTCATGATCTTCCCTAAGCTCCTTTAACAGTGTGTACATCCAAGTAAGATCATTATGAAGCCAACCTGGACAAGTATAGTCAACCTTGGGGCTGGCTTCAAAATCTTTCTCAGAAACAGGGGGTGGAGGAGATGGAGGTTCAGAAAATTGTGTGGAAGACCCTATTCCAGAATATCTTTTTTTTCTTTTCTTGTTACTGCACTCAGGCTCTTCCCTAAGCACAGATTTTCCTTTTTTTGACAAAGAAGGGGAGGGTTGAGGAACATCAGGCAGAACCTCTTTAACAAATTCTTTTTCCAGATTGGATACAATCCCCTTTTTTAATTTGGAAATGCAAACAAGGTTTATCATTTCCTTAATACCCATCATTTTATCACCGGTGTCATCAGTAACACCTTTTAATTTGCACAACCCAGAAATAAAACTTGGGAACCACAATTTCCCTTTTTTATGGGAGGCACACACACCAATGCCTTTATGAATAAGTGGTGCAGTATCGACTTTCTTTCAAGTAAGTAAACACCACAACAGAATGGCCATTTCCTTAGTCACCAGATGGACATGGGTTGTAGGGAGAAGTCTTGCTCTGATGAAATGATACCATACTTGAGCCTTCTCCACCAAATATTTTTTGTGGATTGTATGGTTATCCTTAATAATATCCCACTGCGTCCCTGGGACAGCAATGGTGAGCAAAACTTCTTGAAGGAAGGTACGATCAGTTCTCTTTCGCAAAACATGAAATTCATCACCAGGCTTTGATGGAAGAGAATAAAATTCTCTTATAGCTTTGGGTCCAAAAGCTACCCTTACCCCCCTACAAACTACCTCAGATTGTGTTTTTGCAACAATCTCGACATAAAATTCTTGAATGACAGTGATGTTAGCTACATTCTGGGGGTGTAAGTAAAATTGCTCCCACTTTTGAGTGTGTACCACTTCATAGACATATGAAGGGTAAGAGTTATGTCCCTCAAATCCCTTATCAGGGATTGGTTCTCTCAATCTCATTATCTCTTCAAACCTCTGCATTGTGTGTGCAGAGGTGAAGGATGTGATTGAGTGACTTTCCGGATCATTTGTGGGGTGCTTAGAATTGGAATCATAGGATCCCCCACTCCTTAGATTCTTTCGAACCATGGTGTTTATAAAAAAATAAAATGGCTAGCAGAGAAAAAAAAAAACAGAGTAGGAGTATATGTCACCAGCAATGTCAACAACCCCCAAACTCAGTTCTGAAACACCTGTCAAAACATCAAAAGAAAAAAAATGATCAGAAAAAGTTTTTTTTTTTTAATAGAATAAAATAGCAACATGTATATACAAAATAGAAAACAAAAGGAGCTTAAATGGTGGGAGGGTCAGAGAGGGATATTGAAATTTTAGCTTTTTCAACTCCTTCCCCCAAATAATTTTTTAATCTCTGACCATTTACAGTGAATTTGGTCCCATCTTTCTCATTTGAAATCTCCACTGCACCATGCAAATGGACTTTGGTAACCTTGAATGGACCAGACCATCTAGACTTCAATTTTCCTGGGAAAAATTTCAGTCTAGAATTAAACAGCAACACTTGTTGCCCCACAGCAAACTGCCTATCTAAGATTTTCTTATCATGCCATCTCTTCATTTGTTCTTTGTATAACTTAGCATTTTCATAAGCATTTAATCTGAATTCATTCATTTCATTCAGCTGGAGAATTCTCTTTTCCCCTGAGGCAGTAGCATCAACATTCAGTTGAGTAGTAGTCCAATATGCTTTATATTCCAGCTCTAGAGGTAAGTGACAATTTTTACCAAATATCAACTTATAAGGGGAACAACCCAAGGGTGTTCTATTAGTTGTCCTATAAGCCCATAGGGAATCATCTAATTTCAAAGA
>JAVKPL010012062.1:0-57147 GCA_032173675.1 Gastrolobium villosum | reverse complement strand
GGAAGCATCGGAGAGTTCAGAACGGAGTTTGAGAAGGTGGTGGGAGCCTTGCGGTTCGAAGATGAGGACCTGTTAAAGGGAGCATGGTTGAACGGAGTGCGTGGAAGCATACGTGAGGAACTGCTGATGTACCCGGCTCTTCAGCTGACGGAGATGATCAAATTTTCGTTGAAAATAGAGAAGAGAAATTTAGCATGGAGAGAGGAGGGCTGGGGAGGAGGGGCTAAACAATGGGCCCCCAATGTGTCCCGCAGCAACTTGGGCCCAAGATGGGGGTCTGGCCCATCAGAAAATAAGGGAGGGTCCAGCAATAATATGGGCCCAACCCGCAACTCTTTCCATAACTCGAATACCGTGGGTTCAGCAACGCAAACGGGTTCGATTGAAAACCCTAAAGAGGGATCGGCGGCGAAGACCTCACACTCGACCACGGGAAGAGCTCAGGCGGACGGCTCTGGCGGGCAAGGACGACGGCTTTCCCAAACGGAGTGGCGCGAAAGACATGAGAAGGGTCTGTGCTTCAAGTGTAATGAGCGGTGGAACCCAACTCATCGGTGTGCCATCCGCCAGTTGAACCTCTTACTGGTGGAAGACGACGACCAGGAAGAGGACGAGGAGAACGGCAAGACTGATGGGAGGATGCAGACACCGGTAGAGGAGGAGGCGAAGGTCGAGTTGCAGTTGTCGATGAACAGTATTCTAGGGCTCTCTTCAAACCAAACTTTGAAGGTTTGGGGGGAGGTCCGAGGTCAGAGGGTAGTGGTGATGATCGATTGTGGTGCCTCCAGTAACTTTGTGAGGGTAACCGTCGCGGAGCAGCTGGGGTTGAAGGTTACAGAAACTGCTGTGTATCAGGTAGTGGTGGGGAACGGCCAGAAGGTGCAATGTCAGAGAGTATGTAAATCGGTGGAACTACAGATCCAGGAGGCTCATGTAAGTCAAGATTTGTACTTGTTTGAGTTAGGGGGGCAGATATAGTCTTGGGTTTGGAATGGTTGACACAATTGGGGGACATCAAGGCAAATTTCAGGGACATGACCCTTCGTTTCGAGCAGGGTAACCGAGAGGTCCTAATTCGAGGTGATCCCAACCTTTCTAGATCGGAAGTGTCATTCAAGTCAATTGTTAAAGCATTGCAGTACCAAGGGGAGGGTTATTTCCTGAGTGCTGAGGGAAACTCGGGGAAGATTGAAGGCAGCAGCTGGAAGGGGTTGGATACTCTACTATTGGAGTATCAAGACTTGTTTCGAGCAGCCAACTCACTGCCACCACAGAGGTCTTGTGATCATGCCATCAACCTGCATCCTGGAAGTCAAGTACCAGCTGTGCGTCCTTACAGGTACCCCTATTATCAAAAAACTGAAATAGAAAAATTAGTGGCTGAATTAATGGGCAACGGGTGGATCAGGCACAGTACCAGTCCATATTCAAGCCCTGTGATATTGGTTAAAAAAAAAGATGGTAGCTGGCGAGTATGTGTGGATTATAGAGCTTTAAACAAGCTTATTGTCCCGGACAAATTTCTGATACCAGTGGTGGAGGAGCTGTTTGATGAGCTGGGGGGGTCAAGGATTTTCTCTAAATTGGATCTCAAGTCGGGCTATCATCAGATAAGAATGAGGGAAGAAGATATTCCCAAAACCGCATTTCGTACGCATGAGGGGCATTACGAGTACTTAGTAATGCCATTCGGTTTGACTAACGCACCCTCTACTTTTCAAGCACTAATGAATGAGATTTTACGGCCGTTTCTGAGAAAGTTTGCTTTGGTCTTTTTAGACGACATCTTGATCTGCAGTAAACATCAGGAAGAACATGAGGTACATCTGAGGAAGGTTTTTGAGGTGTTGCGTCAGCAGCAGTTGGTAGTAAATAAAAAAAAGTGCTGCTTTGGAAGCGATCACGTAGAGTATCTGGGGCATATTATTTCACACCAGGGAATAAGTGCGGACCCAAACAAGTTGAAGGCGATGGTGGACTGGCCTATTCCTAAAACAGTGAAGCAATTGAGGGGATTTCTGGGCTTGACCGGATATTATAGACGGTTCGTTAAGGATTATGGTAAAATAGCCAAACCCCTCACCAATTTACTAAAGAAGGATGGGTTCCTTTGGACCGACGAAGCTGAAGCTGCCTTTGAACACTTGAAGAGATGTATGACTACGGTTCCAGTGTTAAGCTTGCCGGATTTTCAGAAAACATTTACAGTGGTTACGGATGCATCCGGTAAAGGGGTTGGGGCTGTTCTCATGCAAGATAATAAGCCTCTAGCATATGCCAGTCAAGGGTTCTCCCCTAGGTCCCAAAGTAAGTCCGTTTATGAAAAAGAACTGATGGCCATTGTGTTTGCCATTCAGAAGTGGAAGCACTATCTCATGGGAAGACATTTCATTGTTAAAACGGATCAGAAAAGCTTAAAGCATCTGCTGTCCCAGAAGGTGTTAGCGGAGGAACAGCAAAGATGGGTGTCGAAGTTGACTGGGTTTGACTTTGAAATTCATTATCAGCCGGGAAAAGAAAATCAAGTGGCCGACGCACTTTCCCGACAACTGCAGTTCACGGCAATTTCAAGGGTACAATTGGTGGACTTCGAGACTCTGGAGCAAGAGGTGCAGCAAGACGCCAAATTGAAGTCTATTGTGCAAGATCTGATTGCGGACCCGAGCTCTCATATCGGGTTTGAGTTGAAAGAAGGAAGGTTGTTTTATCGACACAGGTTGGTCATTCCCAAGAACTCTAGACTGATTTCTCATCTTCTCAAAGACTATCATGATTCTTATGTGGGTGGGCACTCCGAGTGTATCTCCGTACCTATAAACGGTTAGCTGGGTTGGTATATTGGGAAGGGATGAAGGGCCAGATTAAGAATTACGTGGCAGCTTGTGCTGTGTGCCAGCAATGCAAGTCCCAAAATTTGAGCCCAGCAGGGCTACTCCAGCCTTTGCCAATTCCCACCAGTGTGTGGTCCGACATATCTATGGATTTTGTGGGGGGGCTTCCCAAAGCAATGGGTGTGGATACGTTATTCGTAGTAGTGGATCGTCTCACTAAATACGCCCATTTCTTCTCAATTAAACATCCCTACACGGCCAAGGAGGTGGCTGAGTTGTTCATCAAGGAAATAGTAAAGTTGCATGGTTTCCCTTTAACCATTGTTTCGGATAGAGACAGGGTTTTCTTGAGTTCTTTTTGGGCCGAGTTGTTTAAGAGTGTGGGAACCAAACTCAACTACAGTACTGCTTATCACCCGCAGTCCAATGGACAAACGGAGGTAGTCAATCGCTGTTTAGAAGCTTACCTCCATTGTTTCTGCAGTTCTAAACCTAGGCAGTGGCCTAATTGGGTCCATTGGGCCGAATTTTGGTATAACACCACTTACAAGGATTCCATGGGAATGACTCCCTTTAAGGCCTTATATGGAAGAGATCCTCCTACCCTGTTCCGTTGTGGTAGCTTTACCCCCTCGGTTGATGCTGTCTCTTTGGCGCTGGAGGAACGTGATCGAATTTTACACGATCTCCAGCAGCACCTGTTGCTAGCCCAGGATCGGATGAGAGTGCATGCTAATCAGCGCAGAAGGGAGGTGAATTTTGAGGTGGGGGACATGGTATACCTGCATTTACAGCCTTACCGTCTTAAGTCCATTGCTAGACGGATGAATGAGAAGCTAAGTCCCCGTTATTATGGTCCATACCCAGTTATGGAACGGATTGGTGCTACTGCATACAAGATTCTGTTACCGGAAGGCTCCAAGGTGCATCCGGTTTTTCATGTTTCCCTCCTAAAGAAAGCAATTTCCCCTGTCCCTCAGGCACAACCATTACCGTTGATTCTCAATGATGATTGGGAACTACAGTTACAGCCTGAATCTCTGCTCCAGTGGAGACACTCGAATGCCGGTACGTTACAGGTTTTAATCAAATGGCAACAACTACCGGATTTCGAAAATTCTTGGGAGGAGTTTCAACTCATTAATCAACAATTTCCACACTTCCACCTTGAGGACAAGGTGCTTAAAATGGGAGGGAGTATTGATACGAACCGGCACGAGATAAAGAGAGAAGGAGATGGGCCGATCCTGCAAGCCCAAGGCTGCAAGCCCAAGGGCAATAGATCCAGATAGTAAGAAGCAATGACCAGATTGCCCCCTAACAGATTGCAAGAAAGAAAGGGTGGAGGTGTGAGTTGGTTACGGGGAAAAGTGGTTAAGAGGTGGGAAGGAGGCATGGGAGGGGCATCTGGAAAGTAGGCTGGAAATGATTCTTGGGAGAGAGTGGGACCTCTCGAATGTCTCACAGTAGTCATTTACATAGCAACTTCTTTTTCCTTAATATTTCCTTTCGAAGAACATTCATCGTTGTTATTTGCTTTCGCTTGCTGTAGTCTTAGTGCTGTAGAATTTGCTTTCATTAATATAAAGAGAAAACTCCGGAAAGTGTTCTTTCCGGGCCAAAAAACGTCTTGTTACTGTGTTGGATTGTTAATTTCTGACCGGTGCCTTATCATGTTCCTTCTCTCTCTCCTAGTTGTTTTGATTTTTTCGCTGCGCAGTCCAACCTGGTGATATTCAGGCCGAGGTACTGCCGAGATCCGATATCCGGATCTTGTTGATTGACTTCCGCACAACAGGCTTCTTAGCCGAGTTTGAGGGAACGAGTTCCCAACATATCCAAAGTGCAGAACAAGTTGGCAAGCTCAAAAACAACAATATATTTCAATTTCCTGGGAGAATAACAACGGTCCGACAAGCTAATGATAATCTAATGAGTTGGCGAGTAAATATTCATTAGCAAACAAGTAGTGAACAAGGGAAACAGAAATGATATCTGTTAAACGACATGTATGCATGTTTTCAAGTTAAAACAACACACACAAAGCATAATGCATAAAATGACCAAGTATCAAAATAGGATAGTGTAACATTACACTAAATTTTTATCCAACACCTAGAAGACAGTGTAGCACAATCACGATCACAGGTTCCATTCAAATATCTCTTTTTTAAGATAGAAATCATTAAGGTGATAACATACACTAGCCCTGATCAATAAAATACACATGAAAGGTACCTCAACGCCAGCACCACGATGATAATCCATGGCCAAGGTTTCCGCAGTCCGCTTTCCTTCATCGTAACAGCTCCTCTCACCTGAAATTCAAAACTATAATTTCAACAAACCGAACCACAACAAAAAAAAAAAGAGTAAGTTTTGATTTGAGTGACAATTTGATTCATCAACTTTTCACTCACCAATTGGATTGACATTTCCCCAATATGTCTCTTTCTGTGGATGCTCCAACGGATCACCATAAACCTCACTAGTACTGGTAAGCAGAAACCTCGCCCCAATCCTCTTTGCAAGCCCCAACATATTAAGCGTACCCATCACATTCGTCTTGTAAATCAATCAATCAATCACAAACAGTTAAGGATCCCAAATCCAAAGCACATATTAAATTCAAATTCAAATTCACCAACAACAAAAGAATCAAAAAACTAAATAAAAGGATATGATGGTCTTGACAGGGTTGTACTTATAGTGCACCGGCGATGCAGGGCAAGCGAGGTGGTAGATCTGATCAACCTCCAAGAGGATCGGCTCCACCACATCGTGACGAATGAGCTCGAACCTCGGGTTCCCAAACAGGTGCACAAGGTTCCCTTTCCTTCCGGTGAAGAAATTATCGATAACGATGACGTCATTCCCTCTCGCGATGAGCTTGTCAACTAGGTGGCTTCCAACGAAACCCGCACCACCGGTGACAACGACTCTCAATCGGCGACCGGCGATTCCGACGGGGACGCGGCCCACTCTACCGAGGCCGGTATCAACGCGGGCCAGGCCGATGGATCGCGGGATGAAGGAGTGGGCCTCGGTTGGGCCAATACGAGAGAGGGTGGGCTGAATGATGAAGAAGGAGGAGCCAATCAAGATCCCAACGAGGATGAAGAGAAGACGCTGCTCTCGTAAGAGGTAGTTAATGGATCTGGGGAGGGATCTGCTGTGCTTGATTGATTTCGGGGAGTACGGTGGGGTCTCGTCTTGAACATTACCCATCTCTTCCTCCCTTCTGTGATTTAAGCTCGCTTGCTTGTGTAGCTGTTTCATACTTTCCCTTTCACGATTTTTTCCCCCTTTTCCTTCTTTCTTTCCTTTCTCTTTCACAATCAATCAAACTGACCGCAACATCAATGCCCCAGGTTAAAAATATAAAACTGTTAAAACAAACAAAAAACAAAAAAAGGTAAAATGGTGTTTTACACAAAATTTTAACTGCGAATTACCTGAGTTTTTTTTTAATCCCACAATCTAGTTCTCTCGAGAGTCGAGACACAACACGAACCAGAAATGCAGTGATGGTTTGTTATATAGGAAAGGAAAGACGTAAAACTGAAGGCATGGATTCTAATTACATACTTAATTATCTTTATTTTGATCGAAATTATTATCTTAGTTATTAATTGGGTCAGTATATAAGTTAAGCTCAAACAAGAAATAGTTTCATTCAGGCCCATAAAACAAATATGAGATTTATTTCTGGCCTAACTCTCGCCGACCCCACTTGTCTTCGATGATTTTGGTCACTCGTCACTAATTTTTTTTACACAAATAGTTTTATTTTCCAATCTGTTATAGGAGTAAATTCGCTATTCAGGTATAGCGAACTCGATTTACTAATGTGTCACATCTTCAATGGACACTAAATTCGCTAAGTAAATCGAGTTCGCTATTCTGGGTAGTGAACTTGATCTCATGGTAAATTGAAAAATATGCAAATTGAAAAATAATACTATTTACATGACATTTAGATAAAAAAATTGATGAAGAGCACCTTTTAATTGGTGTTGCTATGGATCGTCGTTAAGGGACGTTTGGCATTCTGATAGATTCCAACAAACTGAATTTTTTAAAATTTTAAATTTTTTTTCAAATATGATCCTAAACGAATATTTTCATCATATTTTTTAAAAATCGAAATTGGGACGATGGGTAAGAGTAAGACTGATGAGACATTATCTGTGTTAAGGATTCAAAATATTGGCATTTTTTGGCGTTTGAACTGAATTGAGATTTTGATGAATGTTGAAGCGAGGATAAAGGTGTACGAGCTGAGGAACAAAACCAAGGCGGAGCTGCTGAACCAGCTGAAGGATCTGAAGGCGGAGCTAGCTCTGCTTCGAGTGGCCAAGGTCACCGGCGGCGCCCCTAACAAGCTTTCCAAGATGTAAACTAAACCGCTAACAACTCGGTTACTTCTAACTTGTTCTGAATGTGTCTGTGTTTGTGTTGATTTTTGATCGACGCTGATAATCGCGTTTTGTAAATGGTGGTTTTTGCAGCAAGGTGGTGAGGCTTTCGATAGCGCAGGTTTTGACGGTGATTTCGCAGAAGCAGAAAGCGGCGCTTAGGGAGGCTTATAAGAAGAAGAAGTATTTGCCCCTTGACCTTCGTCCCAAGAAGACCCGAGCCATTCGCAGACGCCTCACAAAAAACCAGGTTTTTTTTTTTTCTTCTTCTTGATTCTGTTGTTTGGTTGCAGTTTTGATTGGTTGTTTCCATTATTGCAAGTGTTGTTTGTTTTGCTTCCAATTGTTGTGTTAATTTGTTGTTTGATTTTATTATTGTACTTTTTTGAAATATGACAATTATGCATCCAAAATTGACTTCGCGTTTTGGAAGTTCGGTGAAAAGAGTTAGTAGAATCCAGCTTCACCTGCTACATGATGTAATGTAATACTAACTTGTTAGTTTCGTTGTTGCTTCTGCAGTTTTACTGGTTCAAGCGGTGATAGACTGAGAGGATAGTTTTTGACATTTTGTAATGAACATGCTTGCTGCTGTAGTGAACCTCAGCGATCCCATATCTATTTTTTGGATTAAAAGCAATATTTGGATTTTTTTATGTACTTGGTTATTTTGAATCATAGGTGTCTCACTTGGATAATTTTGGGTTTGCTTAATCTTCGGTTTCTGATTTGGTGTTTTTTTTTGTATTTTGACTTCAATACTTGTTTTCCAATAGTTGTGCTTCATCTTACCGCTTGGTTGGTGCAGGCATCACTGAAGACAGAACGGGAGAAGAAGGAGGAGTTGTACTTTCCACTAAGAAAGTATGCAATCAAAGTTTAGGCTAGAATTGCTTTCAGAAATTGCATTTGTAGACTAGTAACTTAAAATTATATCGAAATTTCAAGGTTTGGATGACAGCATTCCAATTTTGCCCAGTTACTTTTCAGTTTCAAATATTACCTCTGTGTACGACTTGTGCCTTCAGAGTTTCCAAGGATTATGTTAAAGAAGCTGCCATTTAATTTTTGTAACTGTATCTCAGAAATCCTGATTTTTTTAATTTTTGTTATTTATTTTGTGTGGGTGGTTTGGGTAAATGGTTATTGTTTTATGAACAGAAACGTTACTCAGTTCCAGACCTCATAAAGGCAAACTCTCGTCTTGTCATTCTTTATCTATAACAATTTATTACATATAGATCTCAAATAGAGAATAAAAAATACATTAATAGTATTATATATTATTATTGTCACACCCTGTTACATGTATGCAAATGAAACTATGAATCAAGATGAGCATCAACAGTTACACACATTTATATACACATGGAAGTAGACCGAGGGGATTGTGATCTATCAGTTCACTTAACGCTGGAGGTATACAACAGCTTCTCTTCTATTCAGCGCAAAGTGTTTGATCTTCCGGCCTTGCAATAGATTGCCATCCAGTGCAGTGATGAAGAACCTGTTTTATATCATCCGTTGGAAGTTCCACTGTCCATGTATGATAGTATTCACTGGGGTGAAACATATTACACCCAATGTTCTCAGTCATTAACCCTGGTTGAGCACCATTTAAAAATATGTCTCCTTCAGACCTAATGTAACCAGTTGCCTCTGCTTCTTTGTCTGCTGCCTGCGGTAATGTCACCAATTCAGTCTTGTTATTATCCAAATAAAATGCCACCAGAAATAATATAAAACACCATTTTTGCAACATCCGTTGAAATATTGCTGAAAATGCAAGTGTTTTCAATTCAAGCTAAAAGCTAAAACATTACTTGGCCGCTAAGCAGAAGAACAAGACAACGTACCTTCTCATTAAGATACTTAAATGCCACCTTCTTCTGACCCGCTTCATAAATATTATGTTGCGAGAATATCTGGTATCAACAAATAACGCAAATGATAATTTTGTATACAATTCAAAAACTTGTTTCTCAAATTCACCATAAACACATAATCACCTGAGATTCCACACTAGCACAAACAGCATATATGCCCCAGTCTCTGATGTAATTATTGTAGAGATGCACTTTCGCAAATCTAACACGAGGATGCCTCTGTCGAGTCCCATTAAAAAAACAATGGTGTATAGTAACCCTCATGCATCTATCACCAACATGAGAGGGATCAGCACCAATAAGCATTGTTTTGTCATGCTGAGAAAACTGACACCTAGAAACAGTAATATCAGTGCTTTCTCGTGTGATATCAATGAGGCCATCATCAAAATCACTTAGGGTACAGCGATCAATCCATATATGCTTCGAATTAGGTTTAATCTGAATAGCATCCACATCAGAACCTCTTCCTCCTTCTAACACTAAATTGCAAATTATCACATGTTCACATTCCTTAAGCCGCAAACCTTTTCCGGTGAGTTTAACCTTTTGGCCGCGTCCATCAATGGTCTTGTGAGATGACACACTCAAGTATGAAGAGAGGTGAATAGTTCCCGAAACATCAAACACAATCCATAATGGTTCTTTTCTGCGACACGCGTCACGCAGTGATCCTGGTCCATCATCTGAAATCAATAAAAAAAACAACAATGGAAATGTTTAATTAGGGTTTTCAGTTATGAGTAAATTGAAAGAATGAGAAGAAGCAGAGAGTAAGTAACCTGCGAGAGATTTGACATGATAAAGGGAGCCGTGAAGGCCACCGATTGCGGAGCGACCAAAGCCCTCGGCCTGGCCGGCGAGTGAACGGAGAGTGGTGTCGACGCGCGCGTAAGGAAGAGAGATCATGTTGGAATTGGAGGTAGACTCGTTTTGGGTTGGGATTGGTAATGGTGGTGGTTGTGGCTGTGGCTGAACTCCGTATTTATAGGGCGGAGGAACGGTGTTGGGAGAAACGGGATTACGGTGTTTGCGATGGCCACGTCCATGTGTGTTACCCATTTATGGATAACTAGACGTTTCGTTTTGGAGCTATTAGCTTCAGTTCTGTTAAATTTACTGAAAGGGAAGCTCAAAACTCAAAACGGAAAACAGTGTTCGGTAACGAAACTATTCCTCTTCTGTTACTGTAACCGCACTACCGACATTCGTTATCACATCATTAAATAGGTAAAAGCTCAAATATCTTCGCATGGTTTGCATTTGAATAATTTACTCCCTTATTTTATTCCATCCAAGTCTCTCGTTAACGATTTTAGAATTTTTAATTAATATAACTATGCGATTTAATTTTAACCGAACCGTTTTCGAACCGAACCGAATAATTTCAATTAATTTTTATAACTTTATTTTATAAATTTTTAAATTTTTTCTTTTCAAAAGAGGGTCGACTCCATATTTATTAAAAAAGAAAAAACATTGCACATAACAAATTAAATTCTTATACAACAAGAGTTTTCCGTATACCTATTATATCCTTTTCAAAATCTTGTGTCATTTTCTTTCCCAAATTTTGCAAGGTATTTTACAATATAAATTTTTATCTAGTTTCAAACAAAATTTATAAAGTTGATGTAATAGATAATATTATAAAATTTATGATATATCCCAATATCACAGACAATTTTTTTTTCCTTTTTTTTTTGTAAAAAATAAACTCGGTCACGATATTCCGATGAAATAGACATCATGCCAATTTTAAGGATAGTCATCTTAATAACATTGGCATTTGGATTCACATGATGTATACTTAGCAAAAGTTATTCACAAATAAAATATATATATCTAGCAAAAATTATTCCAATAATTATTTATGAAAATTTATCAGTATAGTTATTGTACCTATTGTGACACCATGTCATGGCGAACCCAGGAAAAAATTTGTATGTACGCACATTTAGTGGTGGGGTTCACCTCTGAATTTTTTTTTTTATAAAATGCTTGAACCCGCTCATAATCTAATTGCTTCCATATCAAATTGCAGATAATAATTTGACCAATTATTTTTCCCTAAATCTTGCCAATCCTCCAAAACAAATATCAGAATATACTCGAGTACATCCATACATCATCATTCTATTTTATAGTGGTAAATAAAAAAGTCAACACTACGAGCTATGTAGCCAGAGACGTATTGCATGCTGTTGAGATATATAAAACCATTAAAAACCCTCATTCACTAGCTATGTAGCAACGACACGACACGCGACACGTGATACGATACGACACGACACTCCGACACGTCAATCTTAAAAAATTATGGATTTCCACACGTTGGGACACGTTTTAATATTAAATAATATTTTTAAATTATGTAGTGTATATTTCATTTAATACTCAATAATTTAACAAAAAGTGAAAAAATTAATAATACCCAGCAAAATATTATCTTTCAACTTTCCTTTCCAATCTAAAACCACATAAGGAAAATTGATTCAAAGTCGGAATCCAAGTTGTTACATAAAGGGAGAAAAAAATAAAGAAAGAAAAAAATAAAGAAAGAAAAAAATAAAAATCTGATCTAACCAATAGCAACAGCAGCAAAAAAATTCACTGACACGCAATACCAAAAATTGTAGCAGCGTTCATCACAAAAGGCAAAAACATAAACTAAAAGAATACACTGTAAAATAAGAACATCAAAAACACAATTAAACATTATAAAAGGTGGAAGCTTTAATAAAAAAACAAGAATTGAGATGAAAGAGAGAGAGATTAGGGAGGAGGAGACATGGTAAGAGCATAACATGAATGACAACGATAGTGCTGAGATGATCTACTATTTATTTAAAGGAAAAAAAATTGATATGATCATGTAGAAGCTTTACTAATATATCTTAATTTTTAAAAAAATAATTTTTTTAAAAAAGATTTAAAAAATTTACGAAAATGTCATTTGACCGTTTCGGAGTGTGTCGGAATTCGGTCAAATTCGCGTGTCGGAATGGTCAACGTGTCGAAAAAAGTTTACTGCGTGTCCGATACCGTGTCGGAGCGTGTCGGACATGACTCTCCCTATTTTTTGGAGTGTCCGTGCTTCCTAGCTCACTAACTTAAGCTTTTAGTTAAATTGGTTCTTCACACGGTAGTCCCTCACTTTCTTTTCAAGTGGAATTTATTTGTTCGCACAGGTACGTGGACTTATGCATTGTCTACCCTTCAAGCCCAGTGGGCTCTCGTATGAAGGAACGTGTTGAGATATATAAAACCATTAATGTAACCTCACCCAATAACTTAAACTGTTGAGTTAAATTGGTTGTTTACATATGCTACGCAAGAGGAAAACTAAGTGAAATTTTTTGGGAAGGCATTGAAAGAGGAACATAATTAAGAACACTATCATAACCCATTTTTAACGGACTCTTAAATGGAGCAACTCCGACCTATGTGCAGCACAGATCAAAAGTAGGAATAGTGAGTAGTTTTATTGTTTGAAATATTAATAATACAAGTAGTTCTTAGGCCTACACTCTAAATTAACCTAAGGGGCTGTTTGATAGGAGTAACTTTGTTTGAATGATAGGAAAGTGAAAGTGGAATTTATAAACATCCATATTTGGTAAGAATTTTTATAATATTTACCGAGTCATCCAATTTATCCTCGATTTCAGGTTATGTACAAATTATGAGTAATTTTCCCTTCTCAAAATACCTCCAAAAGGGTGTTATTTTTGGTTTACCGGATGTAGGGATTTGGACACCAAATTTTTTGGACAATTGTGCCCTTCTTCTTCATATCGATGTCTTCGTTTCTTCCCTACAAAACCTTTCTGGTTGTCTTCATTTCTTCTCCACAGAACCCATCTGCACGCAGGAGAGCATTAAACATAGATGGATGCAAAGGAGAGGGCATAAAAGAAAATGAATTCAGCCACCAAAAAATCTAGAAAGAAAAGGAACAAGGAAAGAGAGTTGCGACTAGGAAAGGGGGGAAGGAGGAGGGGGTGTTTCTGGTGTCTGCAATTTTTTTATTTTTGTTATTCTCAAAGAGATGACTGCCAAAAATTGAAGCTTAGATCATCATGCGTTTCTGTTAAAATTCATTATTATTTAAAAATAAATAAAATAAAAGTGGGGTTATTTTTGTAAAATAATCCCACATTCTCACTAATATTTCACGATCAATTAAACAAATGTTCAGTAAACTTAACCAAAAAATCTCCGTAATATTTTCACATACCCAAGAGCTTCTTTATAACATTCCTAGATAATTCATTTTTCTATCATATTCATGATAATTATGATACCCAGATATCAAAAAATTTCTGCTCTGCCAAATGCCCCCAACGATATAGACTTTGGGAGAGTTGATTCATTGGCATTTGTCAAAATAAAAAAAGTGTCAACATTAGAGAAATGAGAAAGAATTAGTTACCTTTTATTGTTTAAGAAGTAGGACAATGTAGCCATTGGTGGGGGAAAAGAATTGCTTGTTCCTTGTGCTTGTTCTATGTGTTTGTCTAATGGGTACCCTGCCCCCACTACATTCACGTATACTTGCAACTTCAAAATCTTCCGCATGTGATTCCATGTATGATGTACTCGTAGTTTAATGTTTAGTCAAAATCAAGTGAAAGGAAGAATTGCACGCCAACAAGTTCAATTGTGTCTGTCTGAATAGCTGTACACTTGGTTTTGTTTTTATAACACTTTGTAGAATACAGACATACGATCGAGTTTTAAGAATACAAGCACCACGCGGGCTAGATGTGGGTGGGGTCTTTATAGAATGAAAAGGTTGGGGAATTATTATTACTTTTATTATATATCTCCCGCTTAATCGATCCCCAACTAATCCGATTCGAGTATTGTCGAATATATTATAAGGGCGGCTCTCTCAAAACCATTTTTTCCATTAAGGTGAACAAACTCTTTACCACTCGAACCAATGATTATTGGTGATACGATCCTTTTTTTAAAAATTGTAGCTGGTCATAGCTTGTGATCATAATCATTTTCAGTTACTGTTATACTTCGGTAATTGCAACTAGGATACATAATTGCACTTGTTTAGCTTTAATCTTTCAGTCAACTATGCTGCTTTGGTGGGGATTCACTATTACTAATCATGACTTTTCTGAATAAAGCATATAGTGGCCAAAGAAAAGCGTTCAGGTACACCAAATGTACCATGATTTCCACATCTTGAATATGAGATACTCTCTCTGAGCTTATCTTTCTCTACAAAGGTGAATGACTATTTTTAATCCTTTTTGGTCAGCTTTCTTTGACATCTCATTTTTTATTTTATTATATTGTTACGGAGGTTATTCCAAATGACTTTCTACTTTTTTCTTCTTTGCAAATAATGGAACTAAAAAATTACACAGAAAGAAAGGGTGAGAGGATAAAATATGGTGTTCATTACTTTTACACAGTACTTGAGTCTATCTGTAATCTGTTGTTGAACACTGAAAGAATAATGGCAGATAAAGTCTTGCAGTCACTGAGGATCTGCCCTGGGAAAAAGGGTCAGTTTCAGAACATGGGATTTGGCATAAAGACTAACTTTTTACAGTGAATTAAAACAGAAAATTTATGGTCATTCAATGCACATAAGTGGGTTTGTGAGTGATGGTTTTGTTTGTGTTGTTGATGGCCCAAATCCACAAAATTGATTATAGCAAAGAGGGGTTAATCAAGGGGTTTGGACCTATTTCAAAAAATAAGAAGACAAGTGCAAGGTTTCCTATCATAGCAATTATGTTATGGAGTATCATAAGTGTGCATCTTTTAAAAAATTATAAAGTCACTTTTGCCCAAACGAATTACTCCTCTGAGCTAATGATAATAATGGTACTGCTAAGTGCTAAGGGATTCAATTTTACACCTTTGGAAAGTATGAAACATGTAAAAGAATATGAGAGATGTAGAGAAAGAGCAAGATTATCAATTTTGAACAAAATAATGCTTGAAAAACCAAGCTGTTAATTCAAACATCAAACTTCATGAAAATGCAATAGCATTTC
Source organism: Gastrolobium villosum (assembly GCA_032173675.1). Classification (NCBI taxonomy): domain Eukaryota; kingdom Viridiplantae; phylum Streptophyta; class Magnoliopsida; order Fabales; family Fabaceae; genus Gastrolobium; species Gastrolobium villosum. The sequence goes on along the minus strand of JAVKPL010012062.1, from coordinate 41,983 downwards.
AAATGAAAATGCCTCTTTCTTGTCTTACAGGGTTTTCTCCACTCTCTCACTCACCCTCTAGTGCTGGCAAGTGTTGCCATTTCTTCATTTCCAGAAACTGCAACTTTTGTAGCAAATTGAGAACAAATCCTGCTATCATATGAACTATTCTTTGAACTATGCTGCTGATGAGACTGTTTGCAATGGGCAATGGCTCCCTCTACTGAACTTTCAAGCTCAGAATTTGCACTGATGCTCCTCTTGAACAATTGCAAATCATAATACCCAGCTGAGCTGAATGAGAAAGATGAAGATGAAGAAGATGACCCAGATGAAGATGTTGACAAAGATGAAGAAGCCTTAGTAGCACAATGTCGTTGAACCACCCCAGAGAAAGATCTCCTGTGGTTGCAGAAATCATCTTCAATCATCTCTCTTTTAAGGGTCTTCATGACAGCACAAGTACTTATTTGATGCTTATTATCATAAAAAATCTCAAAAGGGTTCTTCTTTGCAACCTTCACGTACTTATTCTGACAGTCTTTGCATTTTGATTTCTTCTCTTTTCCCACATTGTTTGCAGCACTGGCACAAGACTTGTCTGAACAACCAGATTTGCTGAACAAAGTTTTTAGATAAGCTCTTGAAGCCTTGAGTCTTTGGCCAAGCCAAAACTGCTTCATTTGTTTCAGTTTCTTGGGCCAAGACTTCTTGGGAAGATCACCAACCAAACCATTCACATCAGAAGACCATTCTAATAGGTATTCATCTGGGTTTACATCACTGCTAACCCGGCATGATTCTGAAGGAGAGATTTTGCAGTGTTCAAGAGGGGTTCTTGCATTTGTAGAAGGCATTCTAAGGTTAGTGGTGAAGGGAAAGTCACTATCTTCCAAAGATGAGTCTGATTTCAAATACTCAAAGGTGGCATTGGAGTTTTCTAGAAGGTTTTGAACCATTTTCATTCGAGGAGGGAGGTGAAGAGGAAGGAGTTTTCCTTTGTAGAAGAGATCATCAGCTGGGGAAGTTGTGGACTCTTTCTCATTTGATTCAGAAGTCATTTGAAATTCAAACTCTCTATTCTGTGGTGGAGAGCCAATGGAATAAGGGAACAAGTTAGAGGAAGAACTTATTAGTTCCATGTCAATGTAGTCTTCATCTACATGAACCAAAGTAGCTTTTTTTGTTGCCATTTCATGTGACTCTCTCAGCTGTGATGTTGGCTTCACTATTTGTGTTTGTTGGAGTATGGAGATAGATGCCTATGGGAAATTGAGCTTAGTCAAGGAAAGAGGACAGGGTTTTCTTTAAAGTGATGATGTTGCCAAACTTTGTAATGCAATACATTTTTTTATATGAAAATATTAACCTTATCACCTCTTTCTTCACATCACCCCTGCTACTGACCAAAATGAAATTATTCACCAATTTTTTTACTTAAATGTCACGTGAACAGTGTTATTTTCCAATCTGCCACAGGGCAAGTTCGCTTCTGACGCAGGTGAACTTGGTTTGCTGACATGTCACATTTTTAGTGGATAATAAGTATCAAATTTAAAAAAAAATAAAAAAATTGAAGGTTGCGCCTACATGGTAGGTGAACTTAGTTAAAAACATAGATCGCCTGTGTCAGAAGCGAACTCTAACACCACCAGCTTCCTGACACATCATCATGCATAGTTCGCTACTGCTGCAAACGACCTTACCTGCGTGGCAGTTTGAAAAATTAGTTTAAGAGCGTGGTATTTAAGTAAATTTATGTGGAAACAGTGGCAGAATGGTCACCGTTCCCTCCTCTCCTACCATTTGAATTACCCCTTAGTTAAATATAAAAGCATTCTTTTTTAAAGTATGTTTGGCGCTTCCCAAGCATGAAATGAAGATATTATTTTATTGTTGAATTTTTTTTCAACCTACTAAGCAGTCACTTCCTTACTAATTTATTTATTCCTCATTTTTTGTGTATCTATTTGTTTAAAAAACAAAAATTATTAGCCCCCAGAACATGCACAAGTGTGAATAATCCGAAACATTAAAAAAATTTAAATGGGTTTCAAATTTGTGGTCCTGTGAGTTGTGACATGCAAAGATAATGTTAGTCTGTGACTCTAGTGTAGTCTTAGGTCAATTTTTTATTATTATTTTTTTTTTTTTTCCCATTAGGTATATACCTCTAAGGCACTAGAATGCACCATAGAGATAGATGCAGTTACCCGCACTAGATACCTGTCAAAGTAGCAATAAAGAGAGCAATGATGATCCTTGAAAGTATCTTTGTTGCTTTCACTATTCTTTTTCTTTTCTCCTTTTTCCTATTTCCCTTTTGTTTACAAGTTCAATCCACGCTGTAATTCTTACCTTTCCCATGATAGATTTTAATTTCACTTTAATGAGTATTTTGAGTTGGTCTTCAAAGTGGAACTGATTAAGTATCACATGAGATTAAAACTTAGTCCCTACAATGTATCATCCGTAATTAGTGGTTAACATAATTGGCACAAACCATGTGTTCCATGAATACTTTCATTCTTCTGTTGTCATGTTCCATTTGAATTTGATACGTCAAAGTACAAGTTAAGAATATGCAACTCAAAGGAAGATGTTGACACTAACATTGTTTTTATGGAGAGTTTCAATGTAACACACTCAACCTTCCAACTCGTTCCATGACAAACAAAGTATGAACACAATGATTTATATGCCAGATTGAACCAAGTGCAGAAGCAGGTACATGATACATCTACTTGGGAGGTCTCAATGAAATGAATCTACAACCTCTGTCTAGTCTACATATCTTATCTTCTATATATGATTAAGGTACTAGCATGCATTATATATGAGAGACTGTAACTCATATAATTGTACTTTGAAGTAAATAAAGATTGAACTTTGAAGTAATTTTTTTTTTGATATACCAACCCTAATTATCTCTTTTAGGTGAGTTTTCCGGTATTCTCATAAGTTTCAACTCTTTAAATTGATTATGTGATTAATTTCAAGTCGGGGCTTAGTCACTATTAAAAATCCTCGCCCCTTTCCAAAAATGTATTTGATGGGAACTGAATTCAGGTACTCTCCCCACATACTCAAAATGTGTAACCAACTGAGCTGCACTCATTTTTATTTTATTTTCTTATGTTCATTAACACACGTCCTATCTATACAACCCTAATTATCTCTTTGAGACGAGTCGGCAGCTGGATATCTCCACAAGCTTCAACTCTTTGAGTTGGCTATGTGACTAATCTCAAGTCGGGGCTTAGTCATAGTTAAAACTTATCATCACTCCCCAAAAATGTATTTGGTGGAAATTGAATTAAGGTTCTTTCCCCACCTAATCAGTGTAGCCAAGTGAGCTACACTCATTGAGTTAGTTAAATATAATAAAGGTAAACGAAACATGGTTTTTTATTTTTATTTTTTCTTATGTTGATTTACACAAGGGCTTCTATTTAACAATAAACATCATTTATCAAACACAGGGGAGCACAAGTGCTAAGGCACTTGTGTCCCTTAACCAGAAGTTTTAAGTTCGAGTTCTAAAAATGAAAAAAAAAAAGTTTTGGAAGAGCCGTCCTAACTTTGGATCCAATATTCAAACCAGACTAGATCAAAGAATGAACCGATTGAGGAGACTAAAAAGAAAAAGAAAAAACATTTATTTTGTAGGAAGACATGTTTTGCAATTTGCACATTCGGAGTGGTGAGTCCGAACATCAGAAATACTAAAGGAGCAAGAAATTTGTGAAGGGAATTTTGTTTTTTTCTTTTTCCTTTTGTGCCTAATCTATAACTGACCAATTCTACATAATTCATACTTTTGAAGGCCCCATCTCTCTCTCCCTCTCTCTCTATCTCAATCGACCAATGGGTAATCATTCATGGTCATGGTTAGGATGTGTCCATTTGACCAGGTCAAAATGTAACAGTTTTTTTAGCCATTCATCTTTGGCTCTTTGCCTGTGTTGTTAACTATTTGGGTATTCAAACTTGAGGTTTTACCTCATAAACAAGTACAAAAATTAAGACATTGGGAAGTGGTGAATGTGTTACCTATAGGCCATAGGACCAACGTAATGGTAAATTATCTCCAAAACCAAAAGTGGTTAGCGTTGGTTTCGAGATTGAAAAATAAAGGACAACTAACAAAGCTCGAGGGCAGTTATTTTTGTTTCCCTTTGTGAAGTTCTCATTCTCCAGCAGATTCCCCTACCCAAGTTGAGTTTAACTAAAACTCTCATAAAGAAAGAGTCTTGTTTCCATTCAGATAAAAGAGTGTTAAGATGACTTTGTACTTCCATATAATGTGTGGTTGTTCTTGAGCTTCCATGTAGTAGGTATGATTTGTGTGAAGCTCCAGGGGGTGATATATAGTACGAGGCACTCCAATGCTCATCTCAATAAAAACAATGGATGTAAAATTGTTACATGTTCCCAATGGTGAATATCCCTCTTATATAGGGTTGCCGAATAAAGTTTCTCATATGGTAAATGGGCTCAATACATAATGAATCTAAGCTGTATTTTTTCAAAGATTTCTCCCGAAAATCAATGTGTTTTGTAATTAAATATGTTACAATGTTATATTAGTCTCCATCATTATAATTTTTTAATCTTATAAACCAAAACGATATTTTTTTGAGCTCACTGGAGATAACTTTATCTCCCGTAACTAGAGAAATACTTTTTTTTATATATATAATTATGGAAAAATCATATGATATGATGCTCTATAAACATGATCCACAAAAAATAAAACAAAATTTCATGAGATCACATAATTGTTACTAATGTGGTGGTGGAAAACTTCTTCCACCCCATGCAAGAATTTCTCAACTTAAAATGGGAAAAAAAAAATTATTGCTTTTTAATATAATAATTACGCCTTTATTATTGTTTTTGGAATAATTACGGATCAACTGCATAATGTGACGCCCCTTTTGGGCGCCACATGTGACGCCCCAATTGAGGCGTCTCACCCTAAGGGGAGATGCCCAATTGGGGCGTCTTTCGTCTGGAGTTGACACGTGTCACAAAAAATTAACATTTTAATTGTAAAACTTCTAAAGGCCATAACTTTTGACTCGGGTATCCAAAACAGATAATTCTTTTTTTGATTCCACATAACTTTTCGAGATCTACGTGATGACACCCCATTTGATATATTTTATCTCTCACAAACATAGTTCAATTTTGTAAAAACGTGGAATTATTGTTATAAATTTGAACTATGGTAATGGATGATAAACACTCAACTCTGCTAGTGTGACAAAATATTAATGGATAAAAAAGTTAAAGTATAATTTGAAAAATTAAAATGTGACAAAATATTATATTAACTCTTAGCAATAGAGACAACTACAGCTCCCCAATAATAACTAGTACTTATCTCACTGCTTCAACATAAAAAAACGCAAAAACAACCACAGAGAGTACAAAAAAAAAGGAGAATAATGAGAACAATAAAGTGGTCATCTGAATCTGATTTGAGTATAACTAGGCTCAACACGTCGTGTATAGGGATGGCTCAACACGTCCTTATTGGTACTGTTTCTTTGATCATGTCATTTCATTACATGGGGCAGTGCATGACAAGAGCAGAACGCTGAGCTGCAGGGACGTTTTGGCAAGTTCAACACGCTAGCTTTCCTGGCATTTTTATGGGAAGTAGGAAACGTCTGGTGCAGGGATGTGTTCCATTCACTCTGACATCATGAAAAAATGTGATCTGATGTGACGTATAAGGAATAACAGTGACCTCAAGAACGTTTTCATAAACGATATTTAAATTTAAATTATGTTCGTGAGAAATAAAATATATCAAATGAGATGTCATTGCGTAGATCTCGAAAAGTTATGTGGAATCAAAAAAAGAATCACCTGATTTGGATACCCAACTCAAAAGTTACGCCCTTCAGAAGTTTTGTGATTAAATTATTATTTTTTTGGAAAAAAAATATGACACGTGTCAACACCAGACCAAAGATGCCCCAATTGGGCGTCTCCCTTAGGGTGAGATGCCTCAATTGGGGCGTCCAAAAGGGGCGTCACATTGTACGGTATATCCGTAATTATTCCTAAAACTGTAATAAATGCGTAATTATTTTATTAAAAAATAACAATTTAATTTTTTTTTTGCCAGAGTTTAAAGTTTTAACATGATGTAAATGTAAAACACCAACTTCCTACTACCAAAAAGGCAAAACAACTATTTATCAAAAAAAAAAAAAAAAAAGGCAAAACAACAAGTGCAATTTATGGCAAATTTAAGGGAAGGGAAAGGAAAAGAAAAGCCTGCTTGATAAAGAGTCTTTTTTTTTTTTAGTCATCTCTAAAGTAGTAGAAAAATGTCAGTGCCACATCACGTGTTGCTCATCAAACTAAGTCACATGATCCTTTTTCAAGTACAGCAACGTTTTAGAGGTCATTGGCTTATTGTGAGAGAAGTAATGGGTCACATAACAGGAAGGGCAGTGCCCGGATTGAGTGGAGAGTGTCATTGCAGAGATAAAGGCTCTTCCACCCTTCCAGTTCCAGGTGAGGCCAAATGGTATCCACCTTATCTTTTTCCTTTTACCTTCAAAAGGTTTTTACTTTTCATAATTGGGTTTCACGATAACCGGAATAAGCATGGAAGTATCAAACCATTGATACTTTCAGTATTATCTTTGAAAGAGATTTAAAGTCTTAAATGACCCGATCTCAATCGGACTAGCCGTAAAACGATAAACTAAACCATTGATACTTTCAGTATTATCTTTGAAAGAGATTTAAAGTCTTAAATGACCCGATCTCAATCGGACTAGCCGTAAAACCATAAACTAATTGAAATATCTAAAAATATATATATATATATATATATATATATATATATGCATGGAAGTTCAGCATTTTGGGCGAGAAAAGTCTTGATGCACTAGAACCACCAAAACTCATTGGTTCTTTTAAAAAAAAGAAATTTTTTTAAATTTAAAGAAAAAAAAATAAAAATAGGGTTTTATTTTTTTACAGCTGTAGCAGAAAAATTTATCTATCATACTATATATATATATATATATATATATATATATATATATATATATATATATATATATATATATTCATCAAGATTTGCTGATGAATCCCCATTTTTTTCTTTTTCTTTAAAAAAAATTAGAATCTAATGTTAAATCCTAATAATAATATATCTGTGACAAATAAAAATTTTATTGCCGCAAAGATACTTTTGCTAAAACAGTACGGGTGGGGGGAGGGTTTGGTAAAAGTACCACCTCCTAAGTTTTGGTGGTCCTTGTGCACCAAATGGTATGTTCCCTATGGTTTAAATCAAGAAAAAATATTTGTCCAATATAATTTATATCATTTTACTTTTTTTACAAAGATAAGAAATTCACATCTTTTTATTTTTTTGTTTATTCTCTCTCCAATTTATAAAGTTTTATTTATCTCAAAGATGGAAATTATAACCGTTGGATTTATCATCTATAATTTAATGATCACAACTTTACATTCTTTAAAAAATTCACACTGATATTTTTTTGTTCACACTTTTTCATTGAATCAATAATCATTGATGCAAAAATCAAACCTGAATGGTTGGTTTAATAGAAAATTCAGTTAGGTATTGGTCTGTCTCACGCATAAAACTAAATCAGAAAAAAAATTAACAACAGAAAATTGGTTAAACGTAACCAGTCTAAAATTAGTGGATAACTCGTTAAATCTGCAATTTTTCTTTTTAAAAAAATATAATTCATACAACGTTGTTTTGAGGTTTTTTTTTTTTTTTTTTTAAGGACTAAGCAATGTCATTTCAAATATCATGTCATGTTTCAACTTGTTTTTAAGTATCATTTTTAATAATATAAACTTATGAATGTTATGCTTATTATTGAGTTTGCATATGTTGTTATATTACTTTATTAGCATGTTAATTTATTATTTAATATCAACATCAACATCACCTTTATCCTAAATTAATTGGGGTCGGTGGTAATTTATTATTTAATATATTATGTAAAATTAAAAATAATAAGGTATTTGACCTCCTACTATGGTAAATTGAGGACCTCAGCGTGCCATTTAAGGGATTTCACTTGAGGTTACCAAAAAAAAAAAAAGGATTTCACTTGAATGGCCTAGCGAACGAATGTTTAAAAACACGGCCCGGCCATCTATCTGGCCGAGGTCAAGGGTCATGGGGTCACGGGTTCAACCGGAGGGTCACGGGGTCACTATGCTGACCCGATTTTATATATTAAAAAATATATAAATATATATATATATCTTATATGAAAATATTAGAAAATAAACCACCAATCGTCAAAGACCACTACGCTGACCCGGTTCTGCCTCTTTTGAGAAAGTCCCTAACAAAGGAAGATTTAAAGAAAGTAAGAATGATTTTTTGTTTTCATCGATGACCATAAAGATTTCATTTGAATTATTTTTACCTTTTCTAGTAGATTTACGGCAACGAGGTGAAGATTGAAGATGTTTAGGTCGCTGGGAGAGAAGAGAATGATAAAAGTAAGGTTTGCAAGCATTTTTATTTTATTTATTTAATAAAACGACATTGTTTTACGGAAATTTAAAAAAAAAAAAAAAAAAACATGCAATGACCCCTTCGACCCGTTTGACCCGGGAATCACTGAAACCCGGCTGAGTTTTGGGGGTCAGAAGGGTCGATGTGCATATAGGGGGGTCCAACTTGTGACCCCAACCCTCAGAGGGGAGAGATCAGGATTGACCCGGGTCAACCCGGTGCAGAGTTTTAAAACACTGTAGCAAACTGAGTAAATACAATCCGGGTAATTCATTAATGTGTGAAAATAGAGCTAATCCTCAAAACCCTACAGGACTAGGTACAAAACAGCTCTTTCTTGAGTCAATTATGTCATCATTTTCTAACTAATAATAAAAGAATTTTCTCACTGACAAAATTATTACACAAACAAGACCTATCCATGAAAGTTAGATTGTGTAATATCTACACTTCATCAATGATTGAATATGGTACAAATACAACTTTCAGTGGACCAAAGCTGTTTCATGTACATACGTTAAGTGAACTCCCAAGATAACCTAGTTCAACATGCTGCCTTTTTCATTCTTTTGATAACACCAGTAATTCTAGTCTATTTTGTTGGTGTTCAACTCCTGGTGTGATGATGATCTTTATCAAGAGCATCAAACTCCCATTCACTTATCTCTTCTGCTGAGTCATCATCACTTAATTTATCAAGTTCTGCTTCTATTTTTGATGATTCTGCTGCTACTGATTTAGTTTTCCCAGGGTTGATCACTCTATCTTGCTTGTGTTTATTAGCCCTGGAGGTAGGTGAAGGACTTCTTGATGGTGTTTCTGAACTTTGAGGTGGATTCTCAATATCCAACTTTGGCCTCTCAATAGATTCAAATTCATCTTTTGTTTTCTTGATGGCTTCTAATAGTTCTGTGATCTTGTCCTTGTCTTTTCTGTATCAAAATTGTTAATGTATCGTGTAGTAACACTTATCTATCAATATATTGACATGAAAAAAATAAACAAAGACAGAGGGTTGTTAAAGAACCACTTCAACCCAAAACCTTAAGGTGTTGGGTGAGGGTCTTTTTAATGATTTATATTATATTCTCCAACACTCCCCCTCACGCAAGAGCCCTTTGGGCTTGAAGCGTGGATATGGCACAAGCCTTTTATTGGTGCTGCACAACCCATTATTGGTCTGCCTTGTGCTTTTCTTAATTCCACCTGAAAGTGGGGGGCGGTGAGGATCGAACTCGTGACCATGTGATCACTGATACCATGTTAAAGAACCACTTCAACCTAAAACCTTAAGGTGTTGGGTAAGGGCCTTTTTAATGATTTATATTATATTCTCCAATAGTGCCGGTGGAAGAAAGAAAGCAAGAAATAACATACCTGAAAATGCCTTCCTTTTGATTGTGAAACTGCTTGTTCAAGGTGTCCACTATATTCAGTGTGGTTAAAAACTGACAAGTAGAAAAAGAAATGAGCAAAATCTTGCAGAACAGTAGGCCTAACAGGTTTTCACTTCACATAATGAGATCAATAAAACATAAAAACCACTCCCCGTTAAACCCGACTAGCGAGTGTAGGGTCAGATCAATAAAACATCAAAAAGAAAAATACCTTAGATTCAATATCCAAATATTCTTCTTCAAGCTTTTTCCTTGGATTCACTACTTTCGAACCATCATGATCATCTACAGCTGCTGATATTTCTAACCTGATATAAATGAACAGTTGGAGGCATGGTTTTGACACAATAGAGAATTCAGAGAGGCAGAACGGCCATACCCTTGACTTGAACTTAAATTCTCCACAAGTTTTCTTATTTGAGTAACAGATGAACCCAATTTCTCCTAACATATAAGTAAGACGATGAAGAGAATATAAGGAAAAAGCAGTAGACAAGTTAATAAAACAATGAAGAAAGATATCAAGCTATGATGATTTATTACCTTGTAAGAAGACAGAAGATGAATAACCAAATTCACAAAATGATCTCCATATCTCCCCAGTTCAGCACTTTTATATATAATAAGAAAAAAAAAAACATTAGATAACATAAGGGACTATCATGCCAGATATTATTGATTTGCATAACAACTTCAAAAAATGTATAATTTCAATAGCTATTTTATCATATTTGATTGCCCTTGGTATTAAACTACAGGACATACTTGACCTGCTCCTCCTTTTTCTTTGTATGTGAGGTTTGAAGAACCCATGTGCTCTCTAGAAAATGGATCCACGTATCAACAACACTGGCTTCCATTGTATAAGAAGTAATGGCTCGCACCATCTCATCATCCTAATGTCAGAAAACTTTATAACAGATTATGACAAACAATAAAATGGTTCACATCACATCATTAATTTTCCTATAGCCTTTGAAACAAGATCTTAATTTTTATTTTTTTTATGTAGATGCGACCCCAAGGGAAGGGCCGGCTTGGCTCAGCTGTAAGCTTGCTTGCCGTGGTGTGTCAGGTCGCGGGTTCGAATCAGTCTCTCTGCAAAAAGCAGGGGAAAGACTGCCTAGAGTATTCCCTTCCCCAGACACTCACGAAGTGGGTATTTAAACTGGGTCGGCCCTTTTTTTTAGATGCGACCCTAAGGAATGAAATAAACTTCTGTACCTTTGTTTTTAAGTGTACAATAATTTCATTGCTTGCTTCATCAAACTGCTCTCTTTCTTCTTTTGCATTATGGAGGCGTAGACGAGCAGCAGTCAACAAGGTGTTGACCTACAATAATATCTCAGGCTTATGTAATGCCAGCAAAGGGTAACAGACAGATCCGTGTGTGCACATACAGTAAACTTGATATAGTTATCAATGTATATGCAACAAAACAAAGGATGTAACTCCTGAACTCCATCATAATCCAAGAATTCAAGAGGAGGTAAAAGAAAACCTTTTTCAGTCTGTCTTCAAGCTCATCTTTCTGCTTCTGAAGTTCTTCAATTTCCACTGCCAATTCCTGCAAAATGCACTCCAGCCATTGTATATCTAATTAAAAAACAAGTATTCTGTAAATGGGTTCCTTCAAACAGACATTAATTCATTTATTTTATATACAACTAAAAATTGTCAGAAAATGGAAAAACTCAATTGATTGAACAAATATTTTACATAGAATAACAATGTTGTGAGAAGATAGATTCTGGCATGACTTTTTTTTATGTATATTACAGATATTATGAAATAAAATTATTCCGGAAATAGCAAATATGTGCTGAGCAAGTTTTATACAAACAATAATGCATAATGAAAATCTGTATAGATTCCAATCTTGCAAGAAATTTGAGTGATTTTCATTTGATCAATATGAAAATATAGAATTAGACCCAAGGTGTAATAATGTAGTCCTATCTATCCAAGGTTGGTAACATAAATTCTTGTACTTTCCTTCACCTCTAAAAACCAAGGCATTGCTTATTTTCAACATCTGATGAAGAGATGAAGAAACCAAAGATGAGAGGTCTCACCACCCAAGCCACCCCTCCCCTTCCCAAGAAAAGAATATATATTATTGAGATATATAGTCCCACATTGGTTGGATGAACAACTAATGTGGAGTTTATAAGGTCTTGGGCACTCCCACCTTTTGAGCTAGCTTTTGGGGTGTTGTATCTCAAGGTTCTTTACATGGTATCAAAGTCTCGCCGTCCCTCACTTTCTCTTGTGGACTCTCTTAGCACAGGTAGGCTGGGTCTGTTGCATCATCCACTCTTCAAGCCCAATGGGCTCTCGTGTGAGGGGGCGTGTTGAGATATATAGTCTCAGATTGGTTGGATGAACAACTAATGTGGAGTTTATAAGGTCTTGGGCACTCCCACCCTTTGAGCTAACTTTTGGGGTGTTGTATCCCAAGGTTCTTTACATGGTATCAGAGCCTCACCGTCCCCCACTTTCTCTTGTGGACTCTCTTAGCACAGGTAGGTTGGGCATGTTGCATCATCCACTCTTCGAGCCCAATGGGCTCTCGTGTGAGGGGGCGTGTTGAGATATATAGTCCCACATTGGTTGGATGAACAACTAATATGAAGTTTATAAGGCCTTGGGCACTCCCACCCTTTGAGCTAACTTTTGGGGTGTTGTATCCCAAGATTCTTTACATGGTATCAGAGCCTCGCCGTCCCCCACTTTCTCTTGTGGACTCTCTTAGCACAGGTAGGCTGGGCCTGTTGCATCATCCACTCTTCAAGCCCAATGGGCTCTCGTGTGAGGGGCGTGTTGAGATATATAGTCCCACATTGGTTGGATGAACAACTAATGTGGAGTTTATAAGGTCTTGGGCACTCCCACCCTTTGAGCTAGCTTTTGGGGTGATGTATCCCAAGGTTCTTTACATATATTGTTGAGATATATAGTCCCACATTGGTTAGATGAACAACTAATGTGGAGTTTATAAGGCCTTGGGCACTCCCACCCTTTGAGCTAGCTTTTGGTGTGGTATATCCCAAGGTTCTTTACATGCTATCAGAGCCTCGCCGTCCCCCACTTTCTCTTGTGGAATTTCTTAGCACAGGTAGGCTGGGCCTGTTGCATTATCCGCTCCTCAAACCCAATGGGCTCTTGTGTGAGGGGGCGTGTTGAGATATATAGTCTCACATTGGTTAGAAGAACAACTAATGTGGAGTTTATAAGGCCTTGGGCACTCCCACCCTTTGAGCTAGCTTTTGAGATGGTGTATCCTAAGGTTCTTTACATATATATTTTTTATCGATAAAGGTTTAGGAGGGGAAGAAGTTGCCCCATTCCAAGATAAGGGCATGCTGCAAACCTCAGGGAGGATTTATAATGATATTTACATATGTATGACCTACCAATGAAGGACTACCAATAGGAATAGAATCCAAGACTTTTTTGTCAGCACTCTTTGATCTTATCAGTTACCCTCGTAAAAGAAGAAAACTATTTAGGGGACTCAATACTTGAGCTTGTGACTTGACCTGTTGCTTGAGAAAAGTTCCTTCAGTGAAAGTTTTCAGTCTTCACTACATCTACAATAAGATAAAACAATCTGCTGCTTTTGAGGAGAATGTACCTTCTCAATTTGGCCAACCTCATTGGTCTTAGTTACCCGAAAAAGAAGTGCTTCTTCTTTTTGAGATCTGGTTAAGAACAAAAATGTGTTAAGAGATATAATAAATCATTCATGTATCTTTGCTCAACAGCTTAAGGAGAGTTGGTTGCGTGACAATATGCAACAGAATTTAAGAAAAAAAACTTAAAAATTCAGTGAAGGGTCAACATTTCTTTTCCGCGCCAACTTTCAACTAGCCAAAAAGCAGATGAGAATTGAGATGCATCAAGTATACTATCAACACGTTACACTGTTACAAAATTTATATATATCTTGATACAAAGAGCTGTTATAAGAAGTACGTTCAGTACCTTTGCACGATACTCAATGAAGGCACAAGTGTTTGTGCAAGCACAACATATACAAGAAATAAACTGTTTTCTTCTTCTTTCTTTTTATTTATAAGGAACTCATAATAACTATTTCTGGCACCTGTTTTCCAAAATCCGACTCTGAGCTTTTGAGGTAGAATTTGCAAGAGACTCTGATAAAACTTTCAATTTGTCAACCTGCAAGTCAATCAATCACACATCATCAACCACAAAAAAAAGTGTAACTCCAAATGCAGGAAACTAAGCATCATTGCACTGTGAATAAAAAGATTAGTGTTAAGAATACAATACAGAAAACAAAATATATTCGGATTTTAGAACTATAAAAGCTTATAGTAAAGAATTGATAAAAATTCAATTTTCGTGTTATAGGCATTCCAGTACGCTCTTTTCAGTGAAGCTTGGAGAAACCAAAACTTCCGGCGGTAAGATTTCAGGAGTAAAAGAGATGAACAAAATAAATAATACAGAAAAATCACTGCGCAAGACCTTTTCAGCATGAAGTTGTGGAGAATCACCATAGCTAAAGGATTTCCTTTTCAATAAAAGTTCCACCAACTTTGAACACATTTGAATTTCTAACACAGCTTCATCATGACCCTGAATTTAAACCAAAATGCTCATTTGTCACCACAGTATAAATTTACATATAAATCCATGATCTTAAATCCATGAATAAGTGCCTAAAATAATCCTCATAAGCCATATAAGAAGCTCGTCTATAGTAATAGAACATGTAAGGCATTAATCCCAAAAAACAAAGGCAGTTAGCCAGCTTGTCATTAAGATTTAAGGCATCACTGGAAAGGAACATCAATCTTGTAATAAAAAATCAAACATGCCCATTAGCAGACAGCAACTCAGGAACATTAGAACCTACGAAACTAATATTTTTAACATAACTGTTTACCCCTTAAATTTGTTATAAAGGGCCGACCCAGTTCAAATACTCACTTCGTGAGTGTCTGGGGAAGGGAATACTCTAGGCAGTCTTTCCCCTGCTTTTTGCAGAGAGACTGATTCGAACCCGCGACCTGACACACCACGGCAAGCAAGCTTACCGCTGAGCCAAGCCGGCCCTTCCCAAAAAGCAGAAGCAAACATTTATAACGAGCTAGTAAGAAAATAGCACAAATGATATCATTATTATGTTAAATACTTCAATTACATTCCGTAATATGTCACTTGTACTTTTTAGCATTCAATATTTCAATCAATACTCAAGACCCAGTAAATCATAATTATTGCAACAAAAGAGGCGAGCCCAGAAAGGTGGTAATGCAGCTCCCTTGTGACTGAAAAGTCAAGGGTTCGAATATGGGAAACAACATCTTTGCAAATATAAAAGGATGAGGTTGCGTACAAAGATTGCACTCACCCCTACCCTCACAAGAGGACTATATGAGTGTCCATGTGCAAGTGGGCATGTGAATAGGCAAGTAGCTGTTCCACATGCATCAGAATATAAGAAATGCAAGCTCACCTCTATTGCCACAGCATTGGCCTTTTTAGGTGAATTTACAAAATGATCTGCATCCATTGCCTTCATCTTCTCAATTTTTTCCATCAGATTGGAGGCTTCATCTTCTATTCTGAGAGAGGAGATGCATCACATACAAGAGGAGAAAAGAATAATACATTTGCTCGAGTCTTGACAATGGTTTGATGGATTATAGCCCAAGAAGATTTAATAAATGCAGTATCAATTGAAGTGGGGAAAATCTTTTAACATAATAGTACAGTATATATCATGCACTGGTTGAAAGTTTTTGAATCCAATAATTTAATATACAATTCAAACTTCTGTAAATGCTTGATCTCAACATTCAATACCATAATATCTTCAAGGAGCACTAGTAACTCGTGTATGCACATCAAGAAAAGGAAATAAATACCAAGTAATATGTAAAAAATAACTGAGAAGCCTTATATTTGTTATTTTTCACTAATTATAGTGTATATATGACCCATCAAAACCAAATACATCGCAGTAAACTATATTAGCAGTGTGTTAAAAATAAGTGATGCTCCAAGTGATCAAGCATGAACAATCAATTAAGCTATGAAAAACACATTCCATGACCACGCATGCAAGAGTGAACCATGGAAATTCTGGCACGGCATAATCCAAGCATGCATCAAATAAGATATCGGCTGATAAAAACAACAACCAAAACAACCACTCCCCGTTAAACCCGACTAGCGAGTGTGAGGTGGAGGAAATCCTTGTACGCAGCCTTACCCTTGCATAAGTGCAAAGAGGCTGTTTCCTGGATTCGAACCCATGACCTTTCAATCATGAAGGAACAGTTTTTACCACTGCTCCGGTTCGGTTGATAATCAAAAGAAAATCTCAAAGGTCAAAGTACCAATAAAGATATGTTTTTCAACAACAGACAACCTCATGAGATCAGCATTTATTTTCAGCCCTGAAATTGCAGCTTGGACATATTGAAGTAATTCCTCTCGCTTGGCCTGTTAAAAAAATGAGGAGGAAAGGGAAAGATACTTAGGTACCAAATAAGTATATAAAACTCAAGTAGCTTCTTGTAAAATGTTAAAAGTTCAATACTTTTACAAAGTCATATGTTGTTGTTAGAGCGTATATTGCAAGCAACAAATCAAGATAAGCCAAAAGACCACTTCAAACAACAAAATTGATGAGAAGTTAGAATGAAATCCGGATAGGAATATGATACGACCCATGAAGGTGTATGGTAGGAGGCGTCACAGAAGAATAATTAACCATGAGAATATTCTAGATGATAGCACATGTAATTAAGTGTGTTCAATTCTGTTATGTAGGTGCTGAGCTGGCTAAGTTGGTTAGAAAGGTTGGTTATGTGCTGAATTGAGCATGCGAAAGGGAGTTAGCTCGGAATTGGAATTGGAACTTGAAAATGGAGAGCTCAGCAGCTCTCTAATCTGCTGTTCTTTAGCTTTTGCCATTAGAACTTTCATTCTGTAAACAGCACTGCTGTGTAGTAGTTATTTTTCTGCAAATTTCCATTACTGCAACCTTTTGTTTCTTCAATATAAAGAAAATCCGGATGTTTATCTGGGCCAAAAGCTACTTGAGTTCTTTATTTCCTTGTTATCTGATCCAGTTTTGATCAGAATAACACATTTTAAGTAACATTTAGTATATCACACCAGTTACCTTTATGAATTCATAAAATTACAGTATTCAGTTTGCATGTTATGGCAAAATCAAGGTCAGTGGCAGAACTTGACCAAAAACAACGTAGGGGCGAAAATGTTACTTTTTTTTTTTTAATTTGGCTTACTAAAAAGAGTTACGGTGTTAACTAAATTCTTTAAATATTATTAAAGAAAATTTTGGTTGTTAAATGGGAAAATAAATTTGGGGAGAAAAGAGGGGGAAGCTGCCCCTCTGTAACATCCCGAGCGCTGACGAGGGCGTGGAGTGATCGCCGGTGCAAAGAGGCACGGACAAGGAGCGGCTCCTGACAGACTTCTAGCACAGGGTTACATACATGAATGAATCGAATCGACACCCGAAAGAGAGGGATTCCAAAGGCTGTGCAGGTATAAGACTGCACAGTTTGGGATAGCTTATAAGAATTAATTGGTACTACCTATACTAACAAGATGCATCTTCTTTTCGGTAGCCCGGAACGGAAGAACTCCACAGTTAAGCGTGTTTGACTTGGAGCAATTCTGGGATGGGTGACCTCCTGTGAAGTTTTCCCAGGAAGTGTGCGAGTGAGGAAAAAGCACACTGAAAAATCTTGTGTTAGTATGTGAGGATAGTCGTTGATTCTTGAAGCGGCCGTGCGTGACACCCTCTCACCCACTTGTATGTTTCATCACTAGTTAAGATGTATAACTTATATACTCTATCGGTGTTGATTTATTTAGAGCTTTGTAAGTGATAAGGTTTTACCCAGAAAAGAACCAAAATATAGCAGCGACACAATGTATTGGCCCAAGAAGAAACTCTTCCTGGAATTTTCTTTATATAAGGAAAAGGAAAATGACTACAAAAGCTTTTACACTCAGCAAAGGAACAACCAAAAAGTAACTAAGAATCTCAGAAATGCTTAACAAAAAGAAAACAGAAAGAAGACTGATAGTGTGAAACATTCAAGAGGTCTCACTCTCTCCCAAGGAACCATTTCCATGCCCAATTCCCAGATGATTCCTCTCATGCCTCCCACTCCCCTTTTAACCACTTTTCCCTAACCAACTTACTCTCTCTCTCTTGCAATCGGTTAGAGGGCATTCATGTCAATCTCCTCCCCCAATGGGCCTATTACCTTTGCAACATTCAGCCCAAGATCCCCCCTTGAATCTGGTTCTGCATTAGAACTAGAGTCTTCCCCTGCCTTTGTAGCCCAATTCTTCCTCAATTTATCCCTCTTATATACCTTAATGGGCTGGTTCTTATCAATACTTCCCCCCATTTTAAGCACCTTGTCCCCAAGGTGGAAGTTTGGAAATTGGCGGTTGAGAAGTTGATAATCCTCCCAAGAATTTTCAAATTCGGGCAGCTGCTGCCATTTGATCAACACCTGCAATGCTCCATTGGCTGAATGCCTCCACTGAAGTAATGATTCCGGTTCCACCTGTAGTTCCCAATCCTCCGTGAGAATTGCCGGTAACGGCTGTGCAAGAGGGACCGTGGGACTGGCTAGTTTAAGAAGGGACACATGAAAAACTGGATGTACCTTACAGCCTTCGGGTAATTGAATCCGATAGGCTGCTGCCCCAATACATTCCACAATTGGGTATGGCCCATAAAACCTTGGACTTAACTTCTCATTGACCCGCCTAGCAATAGATTTAAGACGGTAAGGCTGCAATCGAAGGTAGACCAAGTCCCCTACTTTGAAGTTCACGTCCCGTCTTCGCTGGTTGGCATGAACCCGCATACGGTCTTGGGCTTGCAGCAGATGTTGCTGCAAATCATTGAGCATTCTGTCCCTTTCCTCTAAAGACAGAGAAACCGCATCCACTGATGGTACAAAGCTGCCACAACGAAACAAAGTGGGTGGATCTCTACCATATAAAGCTTTAAAAGGAGTCATACCCATTGAATCCTTGTACGTGGTGTTGTACCAAAATTCGGCCCAATGGACCCAATTTGGCCACTGCCGCGGTTTAGAGCTGCAAAAGCAGCGGAGATAAACCTCTAAACACCTATTTACCACTTCCGTTTGTCCATTTGTTTGTGGATGATAAGCGGTACTGTAATGGAGTTTCGTTCCCACACTTTTAAATAACTCAGCCCAAAACGAACTTAGGAACAAGCGGTCCCTGTCCGAAACTATGGTTAGTGGAAACCCATGAAGTTTAACCACTTCTTTAATGAACAACCCAGCAATCTCCTTGGCAGTATAAGGATGCTTAATTGAAAAGAAATGGGCATACTTTGTGAGGCGATCCACTACCACAAACAAGGTATCCACTCCCATCGTTCGTGGCAACCCACCCACAAAATCCATAGAGATATCGGACCATACACTAGTTGGGATTGGGAGAGGTTGCAGGAGGCCTGCTGGATTGAGATTTTGCACCTTACACTGCTGACATACCACACAAGCAGCCACATATTTTTTTATACAACTCTTCATACCTTCCCAGTATACTAAACCCGCTAGCCTCTTGTATGTCCGAAGATAACCCGAGTGTCCTCCCAAACACGAATCATGATAATCCTTGAGAAGAGAAGAAATAAGGTTAGAGTTTTTAGGGATTACCAATCTATTCCTGTAGAAAAGTCTCCCCTGTTTTAGCTCAAACCCCTCATGGGAAGCTGGTTTCGCAATAAGATCCTGGATAATGGCTTTCAACCGATTGTCCTGCTGGACCTCTTGCTCCAGGGTCTCAAAATCCACCAACTGTACCTTGGAGATTGCAGCAAACTGCATTTGACGGGATAGTGCATCCGCCACCTGATTCTCACGTCCTGGTTGATAATGAATTTCAAAATCAAACCCGGTTAATTTAGACACCCACCGCTGCTGTTCCTCAGCCAAAACTTTTTGGGACAACAAATGTTTAAGGCTTTTCTGATCTGTCTTGACCACGAAATGCCTTCCCATCAAATAGTGTTTCCACTTCTGAATGGCAAAAACAATTGCCATTAACTCCTTCTCATATACTGACTTATTTTGGGCTAATGGCGAAAACCCTTGGCTGATAAATGCCAAAGGTCTGTTATCCTGCATTAAGACAGCCCCCACCCCTTTTCCTGATGCATCGGTGACAACGGTGAAAGTCTTGTGAAAGTCAGGCACTGCCAATACCGGAACGTTAATCATGCAGCCCTTCAACTGCTCAAAGGCTGTCTCTGCTTCAGCACTCCAATGAAACCCATCCTTCTTTAACAAATTGGTGAGAGGTTTGGCGATCTTACCATAATCTTTAACAAACCGGCGATAATAGCCGGTCAAACCAAGAAATCCCCTCAACCCCTTCACATTCTTCGGCACTGGCCATTCCACCATTGCCTTCAACTTGTTAGGATCTGCACTAATTCCTTTCCCTGAGATAATATGCCCCAGGTACTCTACATGATCACTGCCGAAACAACATTTTTTTTTATTTACCACCAACTGTTGCTGCCTTAAGACCTCAAACACCTTCCTCAAATGACCTTCATGTTCCTCTTGGTGCTTACTATAGATTAAAATATCGTCCAGAAAAACCAAAACGAATTTTCGCAGAAACGGACGCAGAATCTCATTCATCAGTGCTTGAAAAGTCGATGGGGCATTAGTCAACCCGAAAGGCATTACCAAGTACTCGTAATGCCCTTCGTGCGTGCGAAACGCAGTTTTGGGTATATCCTCTTCCTTCATTCGGATCTGATGATACCCCGATTTCAGATCCAACTTGGAAAAAATATTTGACCCTCCCAACTCATCAAACAACTCTTCTACCACAGGAATGGGGAATTTGTCAGGGACAGTGAGCTTGTTTAAGGCCCGATAGTCCACACACACACGCCAGCTACCATCTTTTTTTTTTAACTAATATGACCGGACTGGAATAAGGGCTTGTACTGTGCCTTATCCACCCATTGTCCATTAATTCAGTAACTAATTTCTCAATCTCAGTTTTCTGATAATAAGGATACCTGTATGGCCGAACTGAGGGTACCTGACTACCCGGATTGAGATTGATGGCGTGGTCACAAGGTCTTTTTGGTGGAAGAGAGCTGGCTGACTGGAATAAATCTTGATACTCCAGCAGCAATGCATCTAGTCCACCCCAACTGCATCCTCCAACATCTCGACTTTCCTTCTCAGTACTCAGGAAGTAACCCTCCCCCTGGTCATGCAAGGCTTTGACTATAGATTTGAATGAAACTTCTGATCGAGACAGGGTTGGATCTCCTCTAATCAAAACCTCTTTGCCCTCCTGTTCGAAACGCAGGGTCATATCCCTGAAATTTGCCCTGATTTCCCCCAATTGAGTCAGCCACTCCAACCCCAACACAACGTCCGCTCCCCCTAACTCGAATAAATACAAATCTTGTCGAATACGAGCTTCCTGGATCTTCAGATCTACAGCCATGCATACTCCATGGCACTGTACCTTACTACCGTTCCCCACCACCACCTGATACACAGACGTTTCTGTTACCCCCAAGCCCAGCTGTTCCGCGACCGCAGCTCTCACAAAGTTGCTGGAGGCTCCGCAATCGATCATCACCTCTACTTTCTGGCCCCTTATCTCTCCCCAAACCTTCAGAGTTTGGTTTGAAGTGAGCCCTAGAAGACTGTTCATAGAAATTTGCAACTCCTTATCCGTTTCATCCGCAACCGTCTCCTCAGCTGCGTCGGTTCCACCTTCATCCTCCAGATCATCATCTTCCACCAGAAGCAAGTTCAGTTGGCGGATCTGACAACGATGGGTAGGATTCCATCGTTCATTGCATTTGAAACATAGCCCTCGCTCGTGCCTTTCTCGCCATTCAGCCTGCGAGAGTCTCCTTCCCTGAACAACCGATCCTTCCGTCTGAGTTTTCCCCTGAACCGCGACCGGATTCTTCGCCGTCGATCCTTCCTTGGTTTTTTCGCTCGAACCTACCTGTGTAAAGGCTCCAGACGCGTTGGAGTTTGAGAAAGAGGAGCGGCTAGGGTTATTAGAACCCGTGTTGGGTCCAGCCCAACCTCTATTCTCTGCTGGGCCTGTTCCTGACCTTGGGCCCAATTGATTTTTGTTGGAATTGGAGGCCCACTGCTTCGCTCCCCACCCCCAGCCCTCTTCTCTCCATGCAGCGTTTCTCTTCTCAATTTTAAGGGAAAATTTCATCATCTCTGTCAACCCAAGATTCGGATACATCATCAATTCCTCCCTGATGCAACTACTCACTCCGTTCAACCAAGCCCCCTTCAAAAGATCTTCATCTTCAAAACGTAAAGCTCCCACCATCTTCTCAAACTCAGCACGAAAATCACCGACGCTGCCGATCTGTTTGAGTGTGTAAAGAGCTCGATACGGGTTGTCTAATGCCTCAGGCTGAAAACGGCTCAAAATTTCACACCGGAAAAGACCCCAGTTACCGTTTGGATTCCCAACCTCCCACCAATGGTACCAGTTGAGGGCCTCTTCTTCCAGACACACCAGCACCGAAGCAAGCTTCTCCCCCTCAGTGATTCCGTTGACTGTAAAGTAACGCTCCACCTTGCTCACCCAACCGAACGCATCGTCACCGGAGAATAAGGGAATCTCCAATCGTCTAGCCGTCGGAGGATGATTGTGAACCCTTCTGTTATATCTTCCTCCACCAACACCTGATCCTTGCTCATCCGAGTCCTCCTCATCGTGGCGGGATCGACTTCTCCCTCTAGCTGTCACCTCATCCAGCCTTCTAATGATTTCAGCTACTCCAGCCTCCGTTGCTTCCATCCTCCTGGCCATCTCTTCTTGACGAACGTTGTTCCTGCGCAGCCCTTCTTCAAAAACCTCCCATCGATTTTCCATCCCTCGTGTATTGACCATCCCACAGAGCTCCAAGATCGGAGCTCTGATACCAATTGATAAGGTTTTACCCAGAAAAGAACCAATATATAACAGCAACACAGTGTTTTGGCCCAAGAAGAACTCTTCCTGGAATTTTCTTTATATAAGGAAAAGGAAAATGACTACAACAGTTTTAATACTCAGCAAAGGAAAAACCAAAAGGTAACTAAGAATCTCAGAAATGCTTTACAAAAAGAAAACAGAAAGAGGAATGATAGTGTGAAACATTCAAGAGGTCTCACTCTCTCCCAAGTAACCATTTCCATGCCCAATTCCCAGATATTCCCTCTCATGCCTCCCACTCTCCTTTTAACCACTTTTCCCTAACCAACTTACTCTCTCTCTCTTGCAATCTGTTAGAGGGCATTCATGTCAATCTCCTCCCCCAATGGGCCTATTACCTTTGCAACATTCAGCCCAAGATTCCCCCTTGAATCTGGTTCTGCATTAGGACTAAAGTCTTCCCCTGCCTTTGTAGCCCAATTCTTCCTCAATTTATCCCTCTTATATACCTTAATGGGCTGGTTCTTATCAGTAAGCCCTCAACCTTTGTTCTTAAATAAGGATGCCATTAGACCCCAAGTTTCTTAGCATATAAAATCAAAGCATCTCTGTGATTCTGAGCTTCACATCAACCTACTGATATGATGAACACCCAAGCAAAGTATTACTACAGTCGTTTAGTCTGATGTATCAATGATTAATGGGTATTCACATATGCTCCACACAAGTCATAATATTGTACGTGAGTTTATATTAACCACAAACAAATAAATCTATAAGAAAATATTAACATCATTACCAGTACTTCATCTTCATATCCAGAAAATGCTCTTGCCAAATCCTGCACGCTGGATAACACGGCCATATGTTCTTCCTTTCCTCCTTGAATACAGAGCCTGTACAACCATACCAAACCAGAAGCAGTTTTTTAACCAGTAACTATTTCCAACCAATATTTGGCTGCGGATACATCAGTTTAAGAAAAGAAAAGCTAAAAACAGAAAGAGAAAATTACCCATATATCTCTGAAAGTAGTGAAACTTCTTCCTCATTTGGTGCGTCAAGAATCTGAGTCACACAAAAGAGATAACCTGCGGTTAAGTTTCATAAATCAGCAAATATAAAGCTAAGCCACTGTAAATAGAATATCACTGAAAGTAGACAAATTCTTAAGAATTGTGCCTCAAGTCACAACACATTGAGTTTGTATTAAAAAGACAAATAAATGTAGGATCCTTGTTATTTTTATACATTCCTGTTCTAATTTTTATACATACCATTATCAGCTAACTATAACCATGATTCAAACAAGTACCAGAACAAGAACTATTTTCTCCAGAATAAAAAACTAGCAGTTTAAAGAAAACAATATATTAGGAATCACCCCTTCTATACAATTTAATTAAAATTATGTAATTTAAATTTTCATTTCCATATGGGAAGTACAAGCTGACTCTTAATTTGATAGCAAATTCATACAAGTTACAACCAAAAACTGTCAAACCTAACCCATTGTAACATGGAAATCCTCTAGAGAAACTAAATGAGGCAATTGGGCATTGTACTCATTTAATATACTGATCCAAAAGTTTGGCACTGTGGCAATTAAAGATAGCATTGCTTAAACTCACCATTGAAAATGTTATGCCCTCAAGAGCTTGACTGTGAAGAAACACATCACGAAAATTTTTTGGTTCACCCATCATGCCAGGGTCTACATAGTAAACCTGTCCATGGTCACACACTACAAGTATGAACAACTACTCAAAGAAGTGAGCTAGCTTAACATAGTGAGGCCATTACTGAAGAGGGGAAAATAAAAACGGTAAACCCGATGCATATGGCTCCCGGACTTGCAAAGGTAGGGATGAGAGTCAATTGTAGGCAGCATTACCCTTGTAATTTTTGCAAAGAGACTGTTTCCCAGATTCAGAACCCGTAACCTTTCGGTCACGAGAAGCGATCTTACTGCTCGCAATGTTCCAAAACTTGCAAGTGGAAAGGGGAAAATAAAGTCAAATAAAATAAGATTTTATATTTCTTATTTAACATGAGAATTCAAGTGGAAGGGCCGGCTTGGCTCAGCGGTAAGCTTGCTTGCCGTGGTGTGTCAGGTCGCGGGTTCGAATCAGTCTCTCTGCAAAAAGCAGGGGAAAGACTGGCTAGAGTATTCCCTTCCCCAGACACTCACGAAGTGGGTATTTGAACTGGGTCGGCCCTTAACATGAGAATTCAAACTTTCCTACACACCCTTCGATTTTCGTGCTGTCATGAGTCCTATATCTAATTTTTTCTAACACATGGTCTCACATGCTTTTTATCTCTACAACATGAGATTTCAATTCTCATTTAACATGAGAAATATAAAACCCAATAAAATAAGCAGAAATAGAAAAAGAAAAACAAATAGGTTTCACAAACCAAAGTGGGTTTTGCAGGTGAATCCTTGAACTCATCAGAAAGAAACAGGTTATCTGGATCATTAGCATTGGTGTCAGTGCAAGTAGCAGCTAGTCTCTCAACTTCTTTCAGCGCAACCAGCCACCTCCTTAGCAACTGAACCCTCTCTATCCCTCTACACGAAACAGAAACTTCTTCTAACCGTTTTACAGTATGCCTAAAACTTTGCATATTACGAGATACCTGTTCAATAAAACCATTCAGACACTAGATTCGAGAAAGAGAGGAATCTAGAGATTTCTTGCACTGCAAGGTACCATCGCCAAGGTAAAAACTTTCTCCCAAACCCAGAATTAAAAACGAAAAAGGAAAAGGAAAAACGAAATTTTTAGAAAAAGGGGTACGGTGGAGAGTTGGAGAATTTAGTTACAATGCGGTCCTGTATGATTTTGGCGCCGCCGGCGACGGCGTTGCTTGCATGGAGGACGACGGAGTCGGCGTAGTTGCGAACGGCGCGGCTGAGATTGTGTTGGCCACCTGCTTCCACCGCTTTGATCACCGCCGATCTTACCCACGACATTCTTATTCAGTCTTCACTCTTCACCACCTTTTTTAATTTTCCTTTATATATATATATATATATATATATACTCTTCCTCTGATTCTCTTTCTATGTGTATATATTTGCAAATGTGGTTAAGGAAAAAGAAAGTGTATCTATCTTTGTTATAAAGGTGAAAAGAAAAGAATGAAAATGACAGGGAATAGATGAAGGTGAAGGTGAGTGGTTGTTGATTCTGATAAGTGTGAGATATAATGGTAGCTGGGAATGCAATGGAGATTAGGAGCTTGTGAAGAAGAGAGAGAGAGAGAGAGAGAGAGAGGTGTGAGGGAGAAAAATGGCGAAAGGAAGAAGAAGTCAAGCGCATCCGCGACATGCTGAACTCAAACATTCATTGTTTTTGGTGTCATCAAGTTCGATTCCTCTGCCTTCAGTTTCGCTTCATGTTTCTTTAAATCCATTATTAAATTTCGATACTTATATTTTATATTTTAAAAATAATATATCTTTATTATTTCCATTTTTGTATATAAAAGTTAAAAGTTTAAGTGGGGTTTATTCAATAATATATCTTTATTATTATTTATCAGTACTAGAATTATTATTTCTTTTTATTTATTTAGTAATTATCATTTTTATTTTTATTTTTGGTGTGGATAATTATCATTCTTAGTCCAGCTAAGGTGTGGTCGGATGAGTATTAAATTATTAATTGATTCGTGAAATTTCAGGAAATAACAACGATTTAGTAACAACTAATGGAACAATTTTGCGTATTAGTTTGCTATATTGGGATATTTGTGAAGAAATGTTATTACCAATGTTACTAATTATTTCCGCCAATCAACGATTATCATTTTTCAAATCAAACTCATTATTTAATTTTTAATTCGCAATAAATGATAACCATTGATGAGCAGAAATCAACGGTTAAGATGTAGTAGTAATATTATTTAACAATATCCTATCCCATATTGTACAATTTGATAAAAAAATTAAAAAAGGAAGAAAGAAAAGAATGATAAGATTGTTATCTTAGATCCACTGATCAAAAAAAAAGAAAAAAAGAAAGACACCTGTGAAATGTGATATTCATTTTATTTTATATTTGATAAAAGTTATAGAAAAAAAAATGCACAACTAATTTGACAATTCGGTCAGCTAAGTTTTACCACTCCAGTTTCCAGTATAAAACAGAAAACAGTAAAAATTCTGCCCTGGTATTAGGCACGAAAATGTACAAAAATTAAAAAAAGAAAAGAAAAAGAATAATAATAATAATAATAATAATAAACCGAGTATAACTGTAAATTATAACTTACAGTACTGCTAATTTTATTTTTGAGCATATTTTTTAGAATTCTTAGCTCTTTTCATTCCCCATCATATATTGTTCTATACTGAATCGATGACACTATTTGTTTTTGGTTTGTAAAAAACTTCTTGAAAGAGGTATAATAATAACACCCTAATGCATCTAATATACTTTAGTAAACATATTCAGTTAATTCATCAAATGACAAACTATCATTTTAGAAATCATTAATCACTATAATTTGATTAATTGATTTAAATATGAAAAAAAATATTTGTATTAACCCACGAACACAACAAAGACCGGCATGAATCTTCTTTAAATTATTTTTCTTGTCTGATATCATGTCAAAACAATATTTATGAAACGAGATTATTCATGTTGTCATGCTGTGCCAACCCATATAATAAACGAGACACTTTAATATTGACTAATTATTTATCTCATATCAACCCACAAAATAAATGGATCATGTTAATGTCAAGATTTTGACATAAATCTTTCTCTAGGTTGTATCCATATCAAGTGTATTTATATTCGTGTCAGACCTCAATTCGACATGAACATGACCTACGTGCCCACACAAAGTGTCATCCTTATTCCCTTGAAGAAGTTGCATGTCACGGCAAGAAATTCAAAGTACGTAGTCACCGCATCCACCCAACCTAAAACTAGAACTTAAGAACTAGAGAAAAAAGTCATTTGCTTTCTTGAACATTTGTGCCATTCCCAATGAAAAATATACCAAGGTGTAGTACAATTTATTTATTTATTAGTAGTTAAACGTAGTACAATTTAACATGTAAGCCAAATGTTATACAATTCTGTTGATGGGTGGATTAATGAAGATCAAAAAAGGAGAGCAAGGGAATGGCCATCACAATGAAAATAATGTTCTTTGAAAACTTACATGCCCATCAATGAATTCCACTATAGAAGGATACTCTCCAATCAATTATATAAGGAATGTCTGGCTTTTTGGTCAACATCTCGGATGGTTCCATACCAAGGAATTCTTGTCAAAGGGAACTAAACATCTGGCAATGGCCGAAAGGGCCGACCCAGTTCAAATACCCAGTTCAAACATCTGGCAATGGCATTTTCCAAAAATTCCATGAGTTAAAATCCTCCTGCAATGTTCAGAAATCAAAAGTCAGAATTGTAGATTATATAAGTTTCAAAATTGCCATTCAAATGGAGGGGTTTGGAAATGATTTGTCACCTGCTCTACCAAAGAAGTAGGTGGAAACATGTCATTAACGAGGGTATGTAATGATGTATATGACTTTGCACCAACAATACGTTGACTAATAGCAACCTCACCCTGTTAGTTTTCATAGTCATTTAGTTTGTCTCAAGGAAGAACTAAAGAAAATACTAACTGTTAAGAAATATTAATACAGGATGCACACCTTAGGATTAATAATGAATATTTTGCCCTTCGGGATTCCAATCTTCCTATAACTTAGTTCATCTGTGTCTCTATTGCCAAATCCAGCATAGAATGGATTATAATCAGAAGGGAAAAGTCTCTTGATATCCTGCAAAAAAAAATTGCTGCTAAGAAGATGCCTTCTAATAGCATATCCGAGTTTATTATATACAGTGACATTATTTTTTGAGTTCAGAAAGTCACCTCTAAACAAGCAATCTTGAACTCGTGAGGTGCTCTTCTTATCACTTCCATCGGTAAAGGGACCAAACACACAAAATGGCAAGTCAGAGACAAATCACAAATCCACTTTCAGGGGGAAAAAAGGTCGACGATAATAAGCATATAAACATACGGGTAATGCATGGTTATAATATTTTTACTGTCTAAATAAAAAAGAACTGATTTTAATGGGTGTCAGGTATATATATATATAATTAAACTCCATGAATTAACAAAAAGAATCGAAGGTTGTCAATGTTTTTCACAATTGATAAACAAAAGAAATTTTAGTAGGATTGTAAATTTTAGCAGGTTATAATAATTACATGATATTGACAGCAGTATAGTCTTCATAAAGAAAGATTCATCAAACACATCATACATCTAACAAGTGACTACATTGTAGGATTCAATGCAACCTTAATTAATCTCAGGTTAAAAGTGCCTCACCTTCTCGGAAAAGTGAGGGAAATAATCCATCAGGAGAAATAACAACGGGTCCATTTGGTAAGGTTTTTCCATCCTGCAAATATACAAAACTTTTATTTAGCTAAAGAACTATTATTGCAATATGAGGCCAGAAAAATCAAACTTGCCAATAAAAAGAGAACATAACAAAGAAATCTTTACTGTCTCTTCTCTCTCACACACACACAGAGAGAGACATGGACAGGGGTAACAAAATGATAACTTAAAAAAAAGGGCCGACCCAGTTCAAATACCCACTTCGTGAGTGTTTGGGGAAGGGAATACTCTAGGCAGTCTTTCCCCTGTTTTTTGCATAGAGACTGATTCGAACCCGCGACCTGACACACCACGGCAAGCAAGCTTACCGCTGAGCCAAGCCGGCCCTTCAACAAAATGATAACTTAATTGCAAAAAAGTAAATAAAATGATGCAGTGTAGTTAATGAAATTTTCATGGTAGTCAAGTCTTCCAATTACGATCTTTAATATCTAGAACTTGTTACCCACTTATTATCCTGCTTTAAACATTTTGCTTTTTGGCTTTAATATAAAAATTAATGTTTGCATGATTAACCTCACCTATATAGCTAGTTAATGTAAAATAGCCAAATATTTTACTGTTTTCTTCTTTTTCCTTCAGTCAAACTAGCAATTTTAGCATCTCCTGTTTCAAGGCATTAAAACCCCATGGTACCTTAAGGCCATCTTTGCCTTTGACTATGATACGATCCTAGTCAACAAACATACACAGCTACTGCCACGTCAGCTAGGAGTTTCCCAAATTGCCCCGTAACAGAATAGAGAGCGTGGAGGTGACTTGAAGTTAGTTATATACAAAGGGAAGACAGCATGGTTGGTTATCTGGAATCTTAGTAGTGACTGGGCCCTTTTGGAATTAGGAGAGAGTGAGAACTCTAGAATTGTCTCACATTATCTTTTATTTCTTTGTGCTTTGTTATTTTGATTTCCAGTTCATTGTAATTGTCTTGATTTCCCTGTAATTGTCTCAGTGAGACTGTCTTGTAATTGTCTTTTGCTCAATATATGAAAAAGGTGAAGTTATTCAGGCCAATGATCTCTATTTCTGTTCTTATTTTCATGATCTGAGTAGAGGTTTGTAACAGATTACCTTGAAACTATGACTTAATAAGCAGCCACAGGTGCAGTTAAGAAAAACTAATGTATTTGGATATTAAATCAAGATCCATATCGCTTCACAAAACTAGAAGGTGGATGAAAGTTGATGCCACACAATACCTTTTCAAAGAAATTCTCATAGACAAATTCTTTGATGCAGCTACTTAGAAGCACAGAATAATTCTAATATAGGAAATTAAGCTGTCATTGATAATAGAAAACCAGGTTGATTCAATACCTGTTTCAGGTTAAGCAAGAAGTTCCTGGTTAGATATGCCTGGACAATTGCGCGGGCACTCAGAAACAGTAGCTGGTATCCATTTTCCTGACATAAAATCCGGATCTTCTATTAGACATTGATCTTCTTGAGATACAAATCTATGGAACATTAGGTATCATCATATCATCATGCATGCTAGGCTACAATTTGCATTAGAGAGACAGTAAAAGTTCTGCTAATAACCATTATATTTATTGGAAAATGTTTTGTCCTTTTAGAGGACCTAAGTTGTGTCCTTTCACCCCCTTATAACTATGTACTCCGGGGAGTACATAGTTATAATATTAAAGTTGTATCTTTTTCCACTTTCCACGTCAGCCAATAGTTTCTGAAGAGAGAAAAAAAAATACAACTTTAATATTATAACTATGTACTCCCTAGAGTACATAGTTACAAGGGGATAAGAAGACATAACTTAGATCTTTTAAAAGGATAAACTATTTTCCCTATATTTAATTGCGTTTTCATTCCAACAGAAGAAATGTAAGCAGAAATTTAGTCCAAAACCAAATAATAATAATAATAATAACAATATATTTAATAATAATAATGTTTATATTCCAACAGAAGCAAATGTGGAGTTTATAAGCCTTGGGCAACCCTTTAGCTAGCTTTTGGGGTGGTGTATCAAAACCAAATAATAATAATAATAACAATAATAGTAATAATAATAATAATGTTGAGATATATAGTCCCACATTGGTTGTATGTGCAACTAATGTGGAGTTTATAAGGCCTTGGGCACTCGCACCCTTTGAGCTAGCTTTTGGGGTGGTGTATCCCAAGGTTCTTTACATGGTATCAGAGCCTCGCCGTCCCCCACTTTCTCTTGTGGACTCTCTTAGCACAGGTAGGTTGGGCCTGTTGCATCATCCACTCTTCAAGCCCAATGGGCTCTCGTGTGAGAGGGCGTGTTGAGATATATAGTCCCACATTGGTTGTATGTGCAACTAATGTGGAATTTATAAGGCCTTGGGCACTCCCACCCTTTGAGCTAGCTTTTGGGGTGGTGTATCCCAAGGTTCTTTACAAATAACAAAATATTATTGATGAAATGCAAGTAAACCCCCCCCCCCCCCTCTCCCCCAACTGTGCTTGTTGATTGAACAAAAAAATGACTTGACCAAGCTTCAGGCTCATTTGCTGAGCAATCTCAAGCCCAAGCTCAAAGGAGCAGGGTTCAGTTCCTTCCAAACCCATTTCATTTATGGTCATAAGATCTTTAACAAACCCACCCCAGAGAGAGTGTGGTATAAATCACTGCAGATGCAATAAGCAATTCTAGTCTACAGCTCAATTCATCCTTAAAATAGAATACCCAACAGGTAAATAGATGTTACTTGGTAACTGAATTTTCTTTTCTTTGTCCCTTTACCAGTTATACAAACTCAAACCACTAATTTGAGAATCATGTATACATCTTAGTTAAGAAACACAACATAGTAACCAGAAACATAATGAATAAGCAGCAACAAGAAAGCGGAAATTAAATTAAACATTCTATGTACAAGATGCTTCTTATAAAAATCCTATGAAGATCTGTTTCCATTTACCTTACCAAATTTTGGCCTTAACATTCCAACTCCAGCTGAATTGAACATAAGTTAGATCTTCATAAATAAAACAATGTACATACCTTAATGGCAGAGAAAAGCCTTGCCACTCCAGACTGATTCCAATCTCTGCCAACTAAAGGCATGAACTGCCCCAAAACATCAGACCTAAAAGAAAGGAAAAAATAAGGTGCTGATTATGATTCTCAAACCATAATGCAATTCTGCCTTCTATTTCCTTTATAGTATTTTTTAGTACAACTTTCATTCAGACATGTTTGTCTAGGCATAACAGCGAATGCAATCATGCTTAACATCTTTTTCTTATGCATGTACAAATAACTCAGACACAATTGCCATGGGTAAATGCTTTTAAAAAACAACCCAGAGTAACAAAGACCATTCTGTTCAAGATTCAGTCAAGGGATCAGCCGAGGAATTTAATATAGAATGCACACAAGCTGATGATAGATGCTTTGGTTCATCCCACTCCGACAACAAGTCATTTAATGCACCATAAGATTACACAAAGCCTGAACCCAAGATGACAGACAACTAAATATTTGAAACTTCATATATTCAAATCAGATCCTGCACCCCCTTCCCTATTGTCCTTCTTTTGGTAACAGTCTCAACAGCATCAATAACTATCAAAATTTGAATGATAGGTGCCTACAGGGATTTCATCTTAAATAAATGTCCAATTAAATGGAGTATAAAAGTCAGAAAGACGGTCGAGAAGAATAACAACGGTGAAGAAGCATCTATGTCAAGTTTGAAAGAATATTTAGTAGCACAAGAAGCATTATTAGGGACAGTGACAAAAGTGCCACGTTTGGACAAAAAAATTACCAGACTGCTACGCCAACAGTAAATTTTGTCAAAATGTCACGCGGCATAATTCGCTACACAGTGTAGCGAATTATGTATGCAAGTAATTCGCTACACAGTGTAGCGAAATATACCACGTCAGAATGCACAGAACCAAAAATGCCACATGTCACATTTTGAGAAATTCGCTACATAGGATAGCGAATTTCTCAAAATTTGACATGTGGCATTTTTGGTTCTGACGTGGCATATTTCACTATACTGTGTAGCGAATTACTTGCATACATAATTCGTACACTGTGTAGCGAATTATGCCGCGTGGCATTTTGGCAAAATTTATTGTTGGTGTGGCAGTCTGGTAATTTTTTTGTCCAAACGTGGCAAAATGGTCACTGTCCCGCATTATTAGTAGCCTTACTTGGTAATAGTTCCATCAACGTCCGAAATTACGATTCTTGCATTCCACTTCCATAAGTATATATGAGCATCAACCTGTTATGCAATTAAAATTTCTCTCTTAAATAAACAAAACCCAAGCACTTCATATGGGAACTTAGACAATCAATAAATGTCAAAACCTGTTGTGTTCCAAGAACCCTTGTAGAGAAACTGAAGGTTACCCAATTTTGACCATCTTTGAGATTCAAGGATGCTATCTGCTCATTAGTGGGAACATTTGTCCTTACAAATTGTTTACGAGGAGATCCCTGGGTACTGGAAGTTGGAGTTGGCTCTATAAGAGATGCAGACTCAGAATCTAGAAACACCTCCTCATTTGATAAGTTGCTATTGGTGCGATCAAGTGTCTTGACCTTTCGAAAAGGAAGAGACCAAATTCTCCATCTGCGTCCAGACGAAGATCCAGTATCATCATATCTGGACTTTACTGCATCATCCTGTTCCACAGGAATTGCATCTTTGGGCTCAACAGGTAAATCTAAACCAAACACAGTCATTCCAAGAACAAGAGGAGCAGCCTTTTCCCACGTCAAGTACCTCTCTTTATATCTGATAATAAGATTTTGATTCTTAATTATTGATGGTGCAGAACTTGTAAAGTCCACTGCAGATATCATATGTGCTTCAAACACTTCAGCAGCAGCTACCAAACCCATACCCGCCCTAAGTTCATGACCACAAAGTGAGATCTCAAATCCTGCAAATTATAAGATGAATTCAAGTAAATAAATACTCCAACAATATCAAATAAATAATTGCAGAATCCAAGAGCAACTAAGTCTTACTCAAACCTGAATGACCTTGATCCCTTTTATTTGAAGTTTCTGTTTGAGGTTCCACTACCTCACTTGTATTACTAACACCTTCAAGTGCAGGGGATTGTTGACTCTCATCTACCACATCATTTGACACTGACTTGCCAATATGTTCATCATTCCATTGAGTATCAATAGTAACAGAATGAGAGCCAGAAGCAGTTTCAACTTCTCCTGATGCATTTTTCTCAATCTCTTGAAGTCCCAAATCTGATTTTGGAGATCTATGGCCATCAGAAGAAATAGAACCATTTGGGGGAGACAACTCATCAGCATTTTGAGATTGTACAATGTTCTCTTGTTCATTTTCATCAACTACCGGACAACTTGCATTAGATTTCATTGCCGAATTTTGAACCTCCAATGATGAAGCTAAATCATGTAAATCAGCATTTTTAGCCTGCTGAGAAAGTTCTTGTGGCTCCAAACAGCTTTCCAAAACATTCTCCCTCTCGACACCAGATGCAACCCCTTCTGAATCAGTTTGCATATAAAGATCTTGATTTTTAGTCTCCAAGGTTTCCTGTACTTGACAAATATGTTCCTCCTCTCCTTGACAAACTTCAAGTGGGAGCACAGAAGTATTATCATCACCATTAGTGTTGCAACATGTGGGTGGTAATTCACCTGTTGGAGCATCCAGCTGACTAGTATAATCAGCAGCCGAAGCCGAAGCACTTTCGCCGGAACTCATCTCTTCATTGCCTTCACATAAGTCAGTCTCTTCACCTGGGCCCAGATGAAACTGAGGATTTCTTAATTGCACATTCTCCTCATTCTGCTCTGATTCTGAGATAGGGACAGTTAATATATGACCATCCACACTCACCAAGACCATCTCTGGAAGGGAACCGTGTGAGTCCACAAAATTCTCTCTCTCTGGACTCTCAAATGAATTAGACCCATATTCTGACAACTCAACTGAATCTTCAAAAGAAGATCGATCATCTTGGAATTCGTAAAATCTCCTATCACCATCAGATTCTGCCCTTTGAATTGGAGGGACAACTAAGGAATCACCTTCATCTTTCAACCGAAGCACCCCAGAATCCGAGATGCTATGATCAAGTCTATGAACATTACTCAAAAAACTATTATTTTTGTTACTAGAATCTTGAACAACCCCATTTGACTCAACTCCTTTATCATCATCATCCACCTCCTTCACAAAATAAGCCTCCCCAGAATTGTCAAGATACATATGGAAGTCAGCTTCAACACCATTAACTTTTATTCTGACAATCTTTTCAGCACCTTTGAGAACACCCTGAAATTTACCAAACCGAACATACCAAGGCGTGCTCCGAAAGGTCCCATCTTGCTGCTGAACAACAATCACATCAACAGCTCCACCAAAGGGGTGAAAAGGGGTTGCAATCAAGCTTCCAACTCTGCCTACCACATTCATTTTTGTCAAAAGACCAAAAAACAAAAATACACCCCAAAGTTTAAGCCTTGCTTCCAATCAAAACAACCCCAACACTATACATGAAGTATTCCTCCAACCTTTGTCTTTTTCCAGTTATTATGGTTCCTGATCAACAACAGCACTGCATGGCAAACATGAATATCATTAATTTGGAAAGAAAAAAAAAATTACAGATTTAATGTATAAAAATCAGAAAACAAAACAAAACATTTTTCCCACCCAATAAAAATAAAAATGGAAGGAGAGCATTGACAATACAAAGGTGAGAAAGTATAGACTTACAGATTCAGAAAAAAAAAATCTGGGGTCTCAAAAAATTGATGGCGATTTTGGTTTATCTTCCCTTTCTTTATGCAATGAGGTTCTTAACTTCTTGTAGTAGTACCCTTTGATACTCTCAATCCTCCACAACCTCCTCCTAGGTGGTTGTCAATTTTCTCGTGGAGGATTTGGATACCAGAAAAAACCCGGTTTCAGAACCCAATCCCTCTCACTCGTACTCATTACATCGTTATTCCCATACCCATAATCTTCAATTACTTCACTTTTGCAACTATATTACGGGAATTAACTTTGCGATAACGTATAAATTGTGAATCATAAACGGGGCTTTTTGGTCGTTTTGTTGGTTTTGGTGGTTCGGAATGGACCAACGGGA
Source organism: Gastrolobium villosum (assembly GCA_032173675.1). Taxonomy (NCBI): domain Eukaryota; kingdom Viridiplantae; phylum Streptophyta; class Magnoliopsida; order Fabales; family Fabaceae; genus Gastrolobium; species Gastrolobium villosum. Next base: position 5,494 of record JAVKPL010012062.1, on the reverse strand, counting down.
ACACCGACCACCTCGTCTCTCTCCTGTCTGCAAGTGAAAATGTTTTCGAAAATATTAATGATACTTTGTTGGAAATTGGAATGACCAAAATGTCCTCCAATCACTGATCTATTCATATCCCAATTTGCTACAAAGGTTTATTCTCTTTCTCTCTTTCGGAATATTACTAATATCATGGCTTGTTCGGGAACTTTGTCATTTTCTAATTGGGCACGCGTTGACCACGTGATGTATTAGGTGACGGTTCAGGGTAGAAAAAAAGCAGATGAGAATTTAACGGAGCCATACTGTTCTAATAAATATGGCATGACAATTTTCTTTTATAAAGTTTGCAACTTCGAATATTCTCTGTCTCAAACTAATATAATATCATTTCTCGTTTATTTTATATTATATGATGAAAAGAATTGATGTTTTCCTTATTTCATTTGGTTAAATAATAAAAATATATGTAAATGAATAAAAATGCATGTAAATATATGATGAGGTGCACAAAGCTTCTTCCTTTTCCTTCTTTATAGATAAAGGAAAAATTAAAAAATAATGGGAGTCACAAAAGTGTTATTCCCCTTAATCTTTTTTTTTTTTATCTCTATAAAATGTATATTAATTAAGAGATGGGTATAATCCGTATTCCTCTCTTTTTCCTTCTATTCAAAAATTTCATTCCAAATAAACTATTCAGTAAAATATGTTAATAAGCTCAAACTACTGAATTGAAAAATCTTTTTTTTATATCTATAAAATGTATATTAATAAGAGATGGGTATAATCCGTAGCCTCTCTACCTCTCTTTCATTCCAATAAACTATGTAAAATATGGACCTTGAAGTGAATAATCATAGTGAGTGCATACAGCTGATTGATATATCTCTATTAGTAAAATGTGTTTGATATATATAACTGAAGGGAAGAATCCGTTTATAAATTTTTTTTGAATTTTTTTTTAAATTATACTATCTTTTCTTGGAAAAAGAAAATGTAACTAATATTCTCTCGAAAGGAAATAATATAATTTATAAAAATTTATAAATAAAAAATTTTATAAATATAACTTGTGAATTCTTTTTTTGAAAGGCTAAGTGAATTCTACGAAAGGAAGATACTGTTTCACTCCTATTTTAATTTTAAAAGAAGTTTAAAATCTCAAAACAGGCCATACCCTTCCTTTGTTCCAACAAAGCTACAGACCAATCAGGCAGGCCCAAAGCTCGGCATTGAAAGCAGTCTCACTTCCCAAGTTCCTGCAAAAGCCAAGAACCCCAATTACCTGCACAATCACGAACCACACCCCCGCAAACCACCTTAATATATTAACCATTTTGACTATTATTTGACCTACTAAAATAATATATTACTTTTTAATTAAAAATTATTAAATTAAGCTTATTTAAATATTATTTTTCCTAAATCGATTTTAAATTAATTATATTTTGTATTTATTTATTCCTATTCAATTGCGAAATTTAAGAAATCACAGTCAAAGAAATAATAGAAAAATATGAAAATTGGATATATATATATATATATATAATATATATATATATATATATATATATATATATATAGAAAGGAGAACCAAACTTTGGAAAGTTTGCTGACGTTTATTATTAATTAATTAATAATTTTGTCCAACTTATAACCGTCTTAACGGTTAGGATTAATTATAAATTTATATCCTTTAAAATGACAGCTTTGTGTTCACATTTGAAAGAATTTGAAATGTTTCCTCTTTTAGATAATTTTTTTTTCATTTTAATAAATTATTTCGAAAATAAATTTCAAAATAATTCAATTATCAAATTCAAATTATTTGGTGGAACAGCAATGCAATGATTAATATCCCACTACTCTCTGCATCGAAATAGTTAAACCTATCAATTGTTAAATTCAAATTCGAAATTTGAAATGAATAGGTGGGAATTATTCAAATTCAAAATTTAAACTTTATAGATGGGAAACTTTTCAATTCCTCCCCTCTTTCAATTACTCTTATAAATACCAAATTCTAACATCACATCTTTATTTTCCCTGGCGCCTTTACATGGCTTGGTTTGTGCCTGGCTTATGCTGACAAACTGGACTGGCTCCAGTTGCCAAAAAAACTGCAATGTACTGTAAAGCTATTATCATATTGATATTTCTATCATCAATTTTGTAAATATTCAAACGTGTTCTTTTGTTTGTTCTTTGCAGCGGATGGATAGTTGTGGTGATTATGCAAATGAGTGAAATTTCTGGTGGCAAACATGTTCATCTACACTATTGTATATTCGCATTTCAACATTGTTTACATTGGAGGATGACGAATAAACACAATGAAACATGGTGCGTTCATGTCAATCTATGAAAAAAATACCACAGTCATTATGCAGTATTGACCCACAATAACAGTTAAGTAAAACATTACATGCACTGATCTATGAAAGTTTGCTGACGTGTCACTCTCTCCTTAATTCTCAGCTTTGTGTTCACATTTGAAAGAATTTGAAATGTTTCCTCTTTTGGTAATTTTTTTTTTCATTTTAATAAATTATTTCGAAAATAAATTTCAAAATAATTCAATTATCAAATTCAAATTATTTGGTGGAACAGCAATGCAATGATTAATATCCCACTACTCTCTGCATCGGAATAGTTAAACCTATCAATTGTTAAATTCAAATTCGAAATTTGAAATGAATAGGTGGGAATTATTCAAATTCAAAATTTAAACTTTATAGATGGGAAACTTTTCAATTCCTCCCCTCTTTCAATTACTCTTATAAATACCAAATTCTAACATCACATCTTTATTTTCCCTGGCGCCTTTACATGGCTTGGTTTGTGCCTGGCTTATGCTGACAAACTGGACTGGCTCCAGCTGCCAAAACTGCAATGTACTGTAAAGCTATTATCATATTGATATTTCTATCATCAATTTTGTAAATATTCAAACGTGTTCTTTTGTTTGTTCTTTGCAGCGGATGGATAGTTGTGGTGATTATGCAAATGAGTGAAATTTCTGGTGGCAAACATGTTCAGGGAGTCTACACTATTGTATATTCGCATTTCAACATTGTTTACATTGGAGGATGACGAATAAACACAATGAAACATGGTGCGTTCATGTCAATCTATGAAAAAAATACCACAGTCATTATGCAGTATTGACCACAATAACAGTTAAGTAAAACATTACATGCACTGATCTATGAAAGTTCGCTGACGTGTCACTCTCTCATTAATTCTCAGCTTTGTGTTCACATTTGAAAGAATTTGAAATGTTTCCTCTTTTGATAATTTTTTTTTCATTTTAATAAATTATTTCGAAAATAAATTTCAAAATAATTCAATTATCAAATTCAAATTATTTGGTGGAACAGCAATGCAATGATTAATATCCCACTACTCTCTGCATCGGAATAGTTAAACCTATCAATTGTTAAATTCAAATTCGAAATTTGAAATGAATAGGTGGGAATTATTCAAATTCAAAATTTAAACTTTATAGATGGGAAACTTTTCAATTCCTCCCCTCTTTCAATTACTCTTATAAATACCAAATTCTAACATCACATCTTTATTTTCCCTGGCGCCTTTACATGGCTTGGTTTGTGCCTGGCTTATGCTGACAAACTGGACTGGCTCCAGCTGCCAAAACTGCAATGTACTGTAAAGCTATTATCATATTGATATTTCTATCATCAATTTTGTAAATATTCAAACGTGTTCTTTTGTTTGTTCTTTGCAGCGGATGGATAGTTGTGGTGATTATGCAAATGAGTGAAATTTCTGGTGGCAAACATGTTCAGGGAGTCTACACTATTGTATATTCGCATTTCAACATTGTTTACATTGGAGGATGACGAATAAACACAATGAAACATGGTGCGTTCATGTCAATCTATGAAAAAAATACCACAGTCATTATGCAGTATTGACCCACAATAACAGTTAAGTAAAACATTACATGCACTGATCAAGGAGTGATGGCTGTTACCCTACGATGATTGTGGTTATAGTGAATCTATTTTACTGCATTTCATGTGCCATGTGACTTAAATTCTTATTATGGTTGGTCTACTCAATTTTTCTGCAGATTTGGGTGTTTGATTTTTTTCTCAACCAGCTTGATTTTGAACGTAAGGGTGGTTGCATTGACATTTAGATAGGTGTTGCTTTGCAATATGTTGGTCTCATCCATGGGAATGGATTATGGGACAACTTATCCATAGTTGTTCAGAATACTTAGATTATTCTTCCCAGTTATTTAAGAGATCTATGTTCAGTATTTTGTTGATAATGTGTTTTAAATAACGTGTCAGCAAGAAATGTTATTTTTCATTTCTGTTTTGTATGATGACTATGATTTCTTAGACCTAATTTATTTTGTGTTAAATTAGGAATTAATATAAATTCAATCGATCAAATAATAATTTAAAATTATAATAATTTTTAATTTGAATGCAACCTTTCTTTCTTTTTTGCAAAGTACACTGCTAATTACAGTGCACTGCAAGTTGAAGAGGAAGCAAGATGAGATCTTTAGCAAAGAAGGGATGAGACATTTGAAACGGCTCCAACAACACTCTTTGAGAACCAAGGTCCTTCTTCTTCATTTATTACTGCATCTATCTCATTTTTTATTTCCCTTCACATGACTTGCTTTCCTTACTTCTTTTTTTCATCCATTTTCACTGACCCTTTGTTTTGTTAGTCCTAAAAGAGCTACTTTAATGGTTCAGATAATAGATTGGTTGTAGGTGGCTAACCACTAGCGGCTTGGAAGAATTTATAAAAAATAATTTAAAGGTCTAACCTTGCACGCGAAAGTGAGAATCTTTGAGAAAATCTCAAAAGCCATATTAAAGTTGTCTTAGTTCATACCACTAAAATTCCTCATGGATATGATGTCTGTTAGACCCATAAAAGGTGTCGTTTTTTCTTTAATTATTCTGTACATGGATTCTAATTAACTGTCCTCTTTTGTTTGATACTATGCATTTTTTTCTAACAGGTTTTTGCGGCTTTAGGTTGAGAATTTTCAATTTCCTTCAAATTTCTTGGTAGATTGTGATCCCTATGGCTTTGACATCTTAACCACTCACAAATTTGGTTCAATGGTTAGTATTTGTAAGTTTATTAATTAAGAAATACTTCAATATGTATAACTCTAGAGTGTTCTGGTTATGAAATGTACATGATTATTCAATGGATTGAAACTCTTTCTAATGGTTATGAGTTACATTTTCGGATCTTGCCTAACTAATTTATTCCCCGCTATTATGGTTGTGAGTTACTTTCATTGTTATAAATCTCAGGGGTATTTTTTTATAGTTCTTTCTCATTTTATGCTTATGTTTTTAAACATATGTTTCAGGGTTATCAATGAGGAAAACGCGAAAAATGCATAATAGTGAAAAATAAAAAGATCAAGGCCAGTGAAAGCAAACAATCTACCATGAAACCAACATCATCAATGAAATCTAGATTAAGAAGAAGAGGAGCGGTT
>JAVKPL010012061.1:0-56981 GCA_032173675.1 Gastrolobium villosum | reverse complement strand
GAATAAGAATGCCAAATATGGAAAGCTCGCAGCAAATTGGGAAGGCCCTTATAGGGTCAAGGATAATCTCGGAAATGGAGCCTACACTCTGGAAACTCTATCAAGGAAGCCAGTAAAAAGAACTTGGAATGCTGACAAGCTGAAAACCTATTACAGTTAGGTATGAAGACATGGTCAAAGTACTAGACTGTAGTCCACATAAAACGAGCCATGGAGCTCGGACAGTACTTGACCCTATTTTAAAGCAAATAAGCGGGCTGTAAAGCTCGGATTTGTAAACAGTTATTATGAATAAATGAGCAGTTGTTTTTAAAACGCCTCCATTTATGATTCCGACATGTATGTCACGATCGTTAAAGAAATGAACCTTCGAAAAGAAATTAACATTTTTTAGATCGGTCATCAGTGACTCGCAAGCTATAAAGGTAAATAGAAATGAAACCAATATGGTAAAATTTGACGAGCTCGGATTAACCAAAGTTTGTTCATAACAACGAAAGCTAAGCCGAAAACGGCAATGATTACAAAATATTGTAGAAATTGAAATTAAGGGGTCCTAGCCTCGGCCTCTTCCTCGGAACCAGGAGAACCCGGAACAATGACGCCGTCCTTTACTTCGTAAGACACGTCCATGCCCTCTTCGATGAGCCCTGGGTTAAGAACTCGGGCCTGAGCAATGGCGTTGTCAAAAGCTTGGACAGCCGCGTTAACTACCACGTTCCTGGCCTCTTCAAAATCGGCAGTCTTTTGATCGAGCTGAGTTTGAAGCGCCTGAAGTTGGACATCTTTATCTCCTAAAGATTTGGTGAGGGCTTCTTTCTCGCCGCTCAGCTCACCGACCTTAGAGTTGGAAAGGCGCAGGTCTTCCTTCGCCGTGTCCGCCTCCTTCTGCAGCTCCCCAAATTTAACCTCCAGGGCGGACTTAGATCGCTCTAACTCCACGACCTTAGCAGTGAGGGATGACTTGGCCGCATTCGCCTGGTCCAGATTCTGGAGGAGGTCCTGAAATATCTGGATCAATGAGGTCGTCTTTAAGGCGTCCTCCTCCATCCGCTTCAACATGACCCTCACAGAAGAAGTCAGGCCAGAATCCAGAAAGAGACCAGGGGGAGGTTTCAAAGCTGCCCTGAGACGGTCAGAAACACCTGACTTCCACAGCTCCCCTGGCTCCAAACTGAGGAGGGTCCCCTGGGTCCACTGGGAAGCAGGAATCGCAGCTGGACTTGGTGATAGGGGAGAAACATCAATTGGAACCACCTCGTCAGCAGGAGGGTCCTCCCCCAAGATGATGTCTATCCGCCGTCGCTTTGACGCCTCGGGTTCAGGAGGGGCATCCTCTCGCGACTTGCCCTTGCCAGCTCGTTTGGGTAGATACTTCTTATATTCAGCCGACGTCATGCCAACTGAAAATCAGAAAATGCATTGTCAAAGAGCACCAAAAAGAGAATATTGTCAAAAATAAATAAAAAACTTGACATACATACCAAACTCATAAATAGCATCATCTCCAAACTTATTTACTATCCGACTTAAGTCGATGACGCCATAATCGTCAGTATACTCGATTAAAATCCGCACCGCGAATTTCTCAGCTCTGGAAAGCGCGGACAAGGGAGTGGCGTAGTGTTTTGGACGACGTCGGTAGTGTTTTCGCGTCCAATACAACTCGAAGTGGCATACTAGGTTCCCATCATCCAGCAGCTCCTTGCCAAACCAGGGGAGGGAATCAGGACGAGAAGCCACTTTAAAGTAGGCATTCTTAAAGCCTTTAAAGGACTGAGAGTAAGGAATGAAAAGTCCCCTACCAGGGGTACCTCGGTAGGTAACCCACCCTTTCCTCTCTTTTAACTCGGCACCACTCCGAGCCGTATAGACATCAAAAAAGAAATAAAAGAGGGGGACTGTACAAGGAAGGAAGAGGTAAGAGCACAATTGCTCAAAACCACGGATAAAAGCCCACGAGTTTGGGTGAAGTTGGGAAGGCGCTACTCGAATCCGACGCATTACAGCCATTTGGAAGTCTGTGAACGGAAGCTGAATTCCGACCTTTGTGACCAGATCCCGGTAGAAAAAGAAGAAGCAGGGCTCATCTGATATGGGGCCTGCGCATACCGGAGAATCACCCGGTGGAAGAAGGTCGACCCCCTCAGGATTCCCAAGAGGAAGCTGGGAGACGTCGGCTGGAGTCATTACTGACCGCATATGAAGGATTTCTAGAAGAACCCATTCATTGACATCAGAATTGTCCATTGTCAGGTCCCTGGAACACGAAGGAGTCGGATCAGAAATATAATCAACCTGACTTGACCCAGAATCATCTAAATCAGATGGTAACGGGCCTGGACTCCAAGAAAAAGGGATAGAGTCGTCAGAACTACTAAGGAGATCGACGAAGGGCACCTGACTGGATGCCGAGTCATCAAAAGTGGAAGGGATTTCCGATTTGGGAAAACCCAGCTCGGATGAAGAAATGCTGGAAGAACTATTACTTAATTGGAAAGGTGGATCCGATCTAAGACAGACCCCGAACCTTGTCCAAACGGTGGAGGAGGAAGAATATAAGACAAGGGAACTGGCTCGGAAAAGGAACTTGATCCAGAAATTGAAGCCCGAGGAATCGAGGAGGATGCACCTCTAGTAAAAGATGGTTGGGGGTGTTCACCCCTGCGTCCCCTCCGACCTCTACCTCTCCTACCACGAGCACCTCTGGAGGTCTGACGACCTCCTCGGTGACTTCGGAGAAGCTGCTCAAGCCTCTCCTCTTCAGTATACTCCCTACCATAAAACCAGTACTGAACGGATCGTGGCAACCTACCTATCATCTCCTCAGATACCTCTCTACTATCATTTCGGCCACTAGAACTACCAGGAGTGTCCATTACCCACTTAAAGGGTGGGTAAGACAAGAAACACTCCTTACCAGCTAGAAAACGAACAAAAAAACAGAAATCTACAAGAGAGAGAGAAAATTACCTGGTGCAAAACTGGGTAGAAGAAATGTGAACGAAGAACACTGGGACAAACAGGAGGAATATGCAGAAAACCCAACCCTAGGAGACGCGTGAGAACAGGAAAGGGGAGGTGGTAATGAACTGATGCAAATTTATAGGGCTGAGGGGGTGGAAGACCAAAGGGTGGTCTCCCAAACGTCTGAGGCATCAGGGGCAAAAGAGGATTTTCGCCGCCCTGCACACCCTGCACGCCCTGCACCACCTGCGCTGCCTACCTGCAGTTAATGATCACAATCATGGCCTACTCTAGGCTCAGAGTAGTTTTCCTGCCCATTGCGCGGAACTGCCAGTAAAGGGAGTACACGTGTCCTGTTATAACCGTCACTGCAGGAGTAAGACGAAAGGACAGAAAGTGGTAATAAGACGAAAGGTCAGAAAGCTGAAAGGTCATATCAAGGGTTCCGACATTTAAAATCCACTGACCTCACAAATCTGATCGAAAATCATAACAAGATTCAAAGAGTTACGACCTCCGACATAGTTTACACGTGGAATAAATGGCAAGGTGAAGAACGGCTAATTAAACCAGAGAATCCCGGCATTCCGACTTTCGGAATACCGAGCTGGGGGGCAACTGTTACGGATAGAGCTCGCTCAACCGTCTTCCGAGAATATCTCGGATGGAGATACGGCAAGATCTCAACTGACCCAAACATGCCCGTTGAGGCCGACCAAGTCGCACGAAATCTCAACAATGGAGCTCAGCAGCCGAGCCAGGTACCTCTATAAATAAGAACTCAGACATCTCAGGTACACACCTCTGAATCGCCTAGCTTATTCCACTCATTGTGCACACACAACACCCCCTGGTTATAAAGCCTATTGCTGGTGCGCAGTGATTGGGACCTCGGCATATAGCCTAGTAAATTGGGCATATACATCATCTCTGAGCGCATACCATCCGGTATAGCAATACGGTCTACCTCGGACCTAACAATTAGGCACCGCCACAGTTACAAATCCCATTGCGAATTCTCCACATTAGGGTAGCAGCAAGTGTTTGTTTGCGCCTCATTTCACACAAGTACCAATATCTCGTAACACTTATAAGTCTTCTCGTATATGTATATAGTTTGTCTCCATACAATATCATCCTTTTATATAACACAAATACCTATATAACACAAATACCTATATAACAAATAATCATAAATGTACCAGAACTCATTTTTTTATATTTTTTTAATCAACAATGGATGTTTTGTATAGCTTAAAGATTAGAAAGAGGAAAGAAAAAGAAAATCTAAGCTTATAAAATGATGAAATCAGCTAGCATTAGAATGTAACACGTGCAGAGCATTGGCCACTAAGAACACCAAAGAGAAACAAGTGTTGTGCATGCTACATTACACGTTACAACGTTTGCTATAGATTCGGGACAATGCTGGGTGTTTTTATGTTCTGTGCAGTAAATTAGGATCATACACTCATTTTCACTCATTCAAGGAGACTCGTCTTTTTCATCGCCTACGCCAACTCGTTTTTGAATCAACAGTAGTTCCGGCTCTTCTTCTCTTCTTTTCTGACCATTTCATTTGTAAGACTAACATCTCATGTTCTCACTTTATGTCTCTTTTATTTTTTATGTTTTATTTTTTCTTTCCTTAGCCTCTTCAATTTTTTTCTGGAATATCTCCAACGATAATCTTTGAATTCCCATTCTCAACTCATCATTTTCATCACATCTCCTAGCGTGGTATGCATTGTGGCATCAAACATGAGATGTCTAATTAATTAGCTCTAAATTGTAGTTTCTGTCCATGTATTTACTCTGTTATGTAAACAAATCTGCAACCCATTTAATATATACGATTGATTGAAATTGAATGGATATGGTTGCCTCTTGTCATTATTAATGTGATCCCTCTAGCTGTTTAATTTTTTGGGATAATTATTCATCATTATAACAGATATTGGATTAATTATGGAAGATGCAAAGGGGTGACAAATAACTGTGCACAAATATAGAGGCCAAAGGCGTGGGTGTGTGCATAGTAACAATTAATTAGGAATTTGAGGATGTATTAACCTTTTATTTATGGAAGGGACCGTAAGTGAAGAGTCCATGAATTCATGAGTAAAACTTTTAGGAGATAGGACTAGGATTTTACTTAACACTTATTTTAGGCTCTTGCAGCTAGAAGTTACGATATCTACTATTTTGGGATATGTAGAGTTTTTGGAATAATTGGTTCATGACATAAATGACTGGTCTAAAGCCATTTTTCTAATGAAGAGTTGAATTTCAACTTATTGACACATGACAGAAATATAAAGGGCAAATTTCTAGGCACAAGACTCTTTGAGTAGGGGTGAGCTTACATACAGCCTTCCTTTGCATGTTATGATTGTTTAATTTTACAGCCATTTCAAGGCTTGCCTGTTTGCAATTATGCAAGTGTAACGCTGCATATAAGTATTTCCTCCACCCACACTTGCTAGTATGGAAGGGCCGTAAGCTTACTTGCCGTGGTGTGTCAGGTCGTGTATTCGAATCAGTCTCTCTGCAAAAAGCAGGGGAAAGACTGCCTTGAGTATTCCCTTCTCCAGATACTCACGAAGTGGGTATTTAAACTGGGTCGGCACTTTTCAAGGCTTGCCTTTATCAGAGAAATATAATACAATAAAATTATTCATGAGATTCCACACATTGTAACTTAGTTTTGGTGTATGACAACTCTTATATGTATGCCCTTTTGTTAGTTTTTAATGATATGTTAGATAGCCTATTCTGTTCCCAGATTTGGTGTCATAGTAGAGGAACTAATCTCTGATCAAAATAATCAACCTCAGTGAAAAGACAATGTCAGGCGTGTCTCTAGCGGTGGGACGTCCATCACTTGCGACAGAACAAACGGTGGCTCCACCAGGCACACAGCAAAAACAGCAAGAAAATGCACCAGCTGGTGGCATGATGGGTTCACTCAGAATGATAGAGCTTCAGCTTGTGGCATTCATATTGGTATTCTCAGCAAGTGGTCTTGTTCCACTCCTTGATCTAGTGTTCCCAGCCCTTGCCTCTGCTTACATAATGGCACTTGCACAGTTTGCATTCCCATCTTTAGGTTCAACATCAGGGCCTGCATCACAGGAGATCTTCAAAGGAAGCAGGTTCTTCCGAATGTATGTTATTGTTGGAACAACTATAGGGTTGTTCTTGCCATTGGCCTATGTGTTGGGAGGGTTTGCAAGAGGGGATGAGCATGCTGTGAGGTCAGCAACCCCGCATTTGTTCTTGCTCTCTTTTCAAATATTGACTGAGAACATCATCAGTAGCTTGTCTCTGTTTTCACCACCTGTGAGGGCTTTGGTTCCTATGATCTACACAATTCGGAGGATCTTTGTGGATATTGATTGGATACATGATGTGTGGCTCAACAAGACTTTGCCTGCAAATGCACCTCTTCAGGTATTTTTCTTACTTTTTTTGGATGACTGAGATGACCTCATCCCAATTAAAATTCTTTAAGATTATAATCTCATTTGTGTGTGATTATTAAATTATGTGTATGTTGAGATATATACTCTCACATTGGTTGTATGAGCAACTAATGTGGAGTTTATAAGGCCTTGGGCACTCCCATCCTTTGATCTAGCTTTTGGGGTGGTGTATCCTAAGGTTCTTTACATGATATCAGAGCCTTAGTGTTAGTGTTCGATCCTCGCCCCCCCCACTTTCTCTTAGTACAGGTAGGTTGGGCCTTTGCACCATCCACTCTTCAAGCACAATGGGCTCTTGTGTGAGGGGGGCGTATTGAGATATATAGTCCCACATTGGTTGTATGAGCAATTAATGTGGAGTTTATAAAGCCTTGGGCACTCCCACCCTTTGAGCTAGCTTTTGGGGTGGTGTATCCCAAGGTTCTTTACCGTGTATGTTCATGGGAAATCATTGCAAATATAATATAAAATCATTCATCTCCATCTATTTAACAGCTTTTAAGTTTTTTAGATATTTGATTGTTTAATATGATACTAGAGCCTCTCTGATTAAATGATTCAGACCTTGCTGCTTCATTCTTCCAATGATCTTCTAATTCTAATAAATATTGAATTAAAATATAATATGAAATGTAAAATAATTTTCATGTAACATTTTAAGCTAGCTTTTGCTTTTGAGATAGTTGATTGGATGACAGAGATTAATGAATTACAACTGTTTTGCATGCAGGACATAGCATGGCATTGGTTTGGGAAGGGTCTGGCAGTGTTAAATCTGGTTTATTTCTGCATCAATCTATTTGGGTTCTTGATACCAAGGTTCCTTCCAAGAGCTTTTGAGAGGTATTTTCAAGAGAGGGGAGAGATCTATGCTAAGGCAGGAGAAGACAAGCGATCTGCGGCCATCAACAAACCCCAATTATCAGAGAAGAAGACAGATTAAGAGCTTTAGTCAATTTCGCTTGGACTTGCAACTTTAAACAGTTTAGCATTTCTTTTTTTGTTCCTTAGAAAAATGATAATGAATGTGTATGATATATGAGCCTGGACTTAAAAATGTGGCTCTCTATTACATTAGTGAAACTATATATATGACTTTGGTTTTGGATAAATTTTATATATCATACTGGTTAATCCTAGTTTGAAGATTTCTTCAATTCTTCTTCTCCCCTTTTCAATAATAACAATAACCATCTTAAAATGCCAGTGTGCCACAACTCATACAGAGAATATGAATGATATATCTTTAACCATTGCGGTATTGGAAATATAGATATACTGTGTTTCAAGCTTCTAATGACCTAACGCATCAGAAGGGAAGAACATGAGGTTGTTTAAGTAGGACATACCATGATAAATATTAGCATGCTAATATTTCTAGTGAAAAATAACAGTGCTGCATCCAGTTTCGAAAAATGCTATTTTATATGGTCATCAATAATCTATATTATTTCATGTTCTGATTTTATTCAGTAGGATCTCAAGATGAAGTTATACATTTAACATAATATCGTATGCTAAAAAGATCTATAGCATATTGATATACCAACGGTCTATGTAACTATTATGAGGTTTCATATGGTGATCTTAACAAAGATAAAACATTGCAGACTAATATTTGAATATGATTTATTCTGTAATTAGACAGTAAATGTATTTCTAGAATTTTATTTGCACATATATACACAGTCAGTATATCTGACTTTACAAGATCTTACTTGGTTCACTTATCACATTGGATTTTCACTTTACAAACAAATAATATTTGTTAAGCCCAACAAATACACACTGAAATGTACATATAATACAACTGAGAAATGACAGAAGAGCCTTTCAAGAACATAAATCCCTCCCTCTTCTGTTCCTGCTAATACAGTTTCAACTCGTGAGTTTTATATGCATTAGAACTATTAAGACAGTAGTAAAAAAAAAAAAAAAAGTAGTAGAATAAAAATGGGAACTAATTAAACGCCACTTGAGACTAAAAAGTAGTAGAATAAAGTTATTGTATTTACCACTCTTTGGCTACCTTAGATAAACGTCACTTGATGACCTTAAAGGGCCTCATCATTGCATTGTCTTCGTGGTCCAATATCTACGTATAAATGTGCATGGCATTAGGACTAGACAAAACTTTTAATTTTGATAAAGATAAGAAAATAAAATAAAATAATTCTTGAATTGCACCAAAAATAATAATAATGCATGAATGAAAAAACATATATATTTAATAAAAAGAAACTAAAAGAAATATTAAATGTTTAATACTTACATGACAGTGATATAGGTAACCAGGCTCTGCTGTTGCATCAAAAGCATACGATGCATTTGTGTGTATATACGAAAACCTCACCAATATCTTCGTCACGTACCCTGGTATTATCTTGAACACATTCTTCCACCCCTTCTCATTACCCGGCACCTCTACTTTCTTGCCACGTGCATACTTTTCCACGTGGCACTTCACTGCATCATTGATCCTCATCATGCAACTCTTGAATTCATTTGATTTCACAAGCTCCGTTTGATCCAACACCTTGAACAAAGCCAAATGAATGTGTAGAGGGTGATTATCCCCTGTGAGATTGATCACATACCACAACTCTGTGGACCCCTCTTTCGGTGTTTCTGTAACCGGCGCTTCAAACGGTTTTGCATTAAGGTACAAATGAGTCGGTTGACCAGTGTTGCTTGTGTACTCATACATAGTAATGTACCGTGTGCCTGACACACTGGATAAATCTGCACTGGGATATTCCAACAACTTTTGTGGGACCCGTGACGTGTCAACTTCTGGATGAGGTAGGATGATGAATTTCATAACCTTATTGTTAGCTTCATTCACAGGGTCACCAGATGGGTAAGGATACGGTGCATCATTGGCTAGAATAGCGAAATTATTCCTTGACTCTGAAAAGTCAACAATTACATCTATGATCTCAGATGGCCCCACCACGGTCTTATTAGTGATAACTGGCTTATCAATGTAAGCAGAGTCTGATCCCACGTGGATGAATCTCAAGCCGTTGGTGAAAAATAAGCTAAAGAATCTAGCATTGCAAGCGTTGACTATTCGAAATCTGTACCTACGACGTCGTACAGTGAAACGTGGCCAAGCTTTACCATTCACAATAATAACATCACCAAAGTACTCTGGTTGCCACTGTGGGTGTATGGAAGGGTTGTCTCCAGTGGAATTCATGTAGATGGAACCGTTGGTGTAAAAGTTTCGATCGAGGATAATCAACGGTCGATCGAATTCATCACCGTGGGGTAATCCAAGTGGGTACTCAATCGGAGGGTGGTGGATGATGTAGGCCCCAACCAAACCAGCAACAAGGTTGACTCTGGTCAACCCCATTGCATGATCATGGTAAAATAGATTACCAGGTTGTTGGTTGTTGGGATAGTGGTATGTCTTGTTGGTCCAAGTGGGTCCCGTTTCTTGAAATCCAAAGGTGAACCATGAGTTTGCATTTCCATCACTTTGGGGTTCGTGAATTCCACCGTGGAGGTGAACCACTGTGGGGACACCCATCTTTGTGTGGGGCATTGCAGTTGGGATCGTTGGATCCCATGGAAGTATGTGCTTTGGAGGGAGGTGATTTTGCCACGTCACGTAGGTGGCCACTCCATAAAGGGCCTCAATGGTTGGACCTGGAACTGTTGCTGTCTCAACGGTTATCCCGAATGCAAAAACTAATGTTGGGGGAATATCCCTGTGGAATTTCTGCCAAATCATCAAATTTAACAATTTTTTTTTTATAACAAAATTTAACATTTTTATCTCGTATATAACTCTGACAACATAAGTAAAATGTAAATTCTTTTAATCAGTTTATTAGTTGAATTTAGGCATAACTTTGTTCTAAAAAGGCACGGTGTAGTGTTATTAAAATCGGATTGGCTCAACCTCGTCCAGTTGGCTTGGAAACTAGCCCATTAATTGGTCTAGTTTTAACATTGAACCGTTTAAGTATTGGACCCGGTATCAACCCAGAGATCTAGTAATGAATTGCGGTTCAATTAGTATAAACCGGTTCTTTTAATTGAAATTTTAAATAAGTTAGAAAATATTTCAATATTTGAAACAGGTGGAAATCGAATCCAGCCCTTTAGAGCGAGAAGCGCCAATTTAGGTTATTGTTTGAATTGCACAATTTAAAATATTTATTATATAATTAAGTATAAAATATATATATATATCTGATTCATGCTGCGATTCAACCCGTGACCCATCAATTAAACCATCGATACCCAGTAATAACCTGTCTTATTCTAATAACATTGTTTAATTGATTTTGGTGGACATTTTAGTTAAAGACTTGTATACTTCTTCTGTCATTGGATAACTTTTTCTATATCTACTGCATCAAAAAAATGTGGTGTAGTGAAAGCAAAAGTTTGAAACCCTTAATTAAATAATTACTTGTTCTACAATATGTATTAACAGTGCTAGTGGAGCATTAACAGCACTAATGGAGCATTAACAGCGCTAGTGGAGCACTAATAGTTATCCCCTACTCTCTCTTTTTAGTACAATCACTCCTGAATATTTTTATCTTTTTTGGACAATCACTCCTGAATATTGTGAAACTGCTTAAATTTCATCAATTTTTTTAATTATGTAGATTATTTAAGGAGAAAGTTGGTTTGAGAAAGATCTCGGTAATAATTATCCCATATTTGCCACTATAATAAATTGGGATTGCGTTGTTCGAGCTTAGGCTAGACATCAAGGGCTCTCTAGCAATTCAAAACAAAAGATATCTTTCAATTTATTCTTGAAAAATTATGCATCTGACATTTGAATCTCTAAAATGACAAAAGGCTCCCCTTAATCTCGAAGAATCACAAGTGTTGGTCATATTAATCCTTTAGCACAAAAGGCCTATGAGAATGAGTAATATATTTGTTGTTTTTAAAATATCAACAATTTTGAATTTCAATTATTTTCAAATTGAATAAAAAATAGTAAGGCGAACCCGCTATTATATTAAAATATAAAAATATATTCCCTATAAATGTAAAGGGCATGAAATAATGATCAAAGAGATATAAAAACGTCATTAATTAATTTTTTAACATTAAATAAAATAAAGCAACCCCATTGATCAACCTATTCCACGAGCGGGTTTATTACGCTTCAGGACCAAGAAAAAAAAGGTGGGTGGAGATGAGAAAAGAGAGAAAAAATTGAGGAAAGGGGAGAAAGAAAAAGAAAAAAATAAAAATAATCCAGTCAAATTTTTAATGAAAGCACCATGATGATCTTGGATCATATTAATAATTTCCCTATTCCACGGTGGACTTAATCTATTTTGACCCACCCTTGTAAATTCAAATGGATTGACAAGTTGTGAAACCCAATCCAACCATTTATATATAACGGGTTAAACGGTACAATCCGAGATAAGTTGGACTCATTTTACCACTCCATAAAAATTGTCATAATCATATCAAATAATTATTTAGATGTATTATGCTTTTTAAAAAAGGGTTTGTTTTTCTCATGTTGCATGAGAAAATAAACCCTTCCCACACTCACCATAAAAAAATGTGTCACTCATTTTTTTTATTTTTTGTTTTTTAAATAGGTGGGTATCACACTTCATAGTTTAAAAACATGAAATTTAAATTCTCCTATGACATAAAATTTATTTTTCCCATAAAAAATCCATAAATTAAAACTTTATGCACTAGCTTGAGTGACTATTTGATGTTTCATTTAAATATCGCTTTTCTAAGTCTTGGACTATACATTGAATACCGTACTTATTTGTATTTCATGTGTCCTGGGAAAGGAAAAAGCAGGAGCTCGGGTTGAATTAAAATTGAAGAAAATAAAAAATAAAAAGAGAGAAAGAGAAAAGAATAAAGGATACATACCCAAATCTTTTTGAACATGCCAATTTGGAGAGACGTGGATCTGGCAACGCCATCTACAATCTCGTAGCCTGGGATTCTAGGCATGTCTGGAAGCTCATCCACAAACATCTGCAGCTTGGATGCATTTATGAGGTTATCTGGAGATGAAGTGCAAGTAGATGCTCCTAAAATTAGAGTCAAAACAGTGAGTTGCAGCATCAATGTTCTTTCCATGGCTTCCTGCTCTGCTCCACTTCAAACAAAGACAAGTGTATTTATAGGAAAATAGGTTAACTATTGAACAATCTAGTAAAAAAAAAAGAATACCTTAATAATATAAAATAAAATAAAATAAAGCTTTTTTTTTTTTTTTAGTAAACAACAAATTTTGATGTATGACACACTTTGAACACGCATCTTATCATGTGACATTTCACATTTACAAGGTGTTCGTGCCTGTTGTGTATTTAGGGCAGTGGCGGAGTGAAGGGAAGGGAAAATGTTAGGTAGTGTCAAAAAATTTGATATATCAAATTATCAAAATATTTATTATAATTACACAAGTTTATCAGAAAAATATTTACTATAAATTATAACATATTTATATAAATTATTTACTAAATAATGTCACATAAAATTGAAAATTCAAATGAACAATAACCAATGATTATATATCAAAATAAACAAATAAAAAACCATTAACCTTACCGGTAAGCATTATATTTCTATATAAATTGGTTTCATAGAGACTGACAATACTAGATTGATAAAATCTCATAATCTCAACTACTTTCACTCAATCACCGTTAAATTAATAAAAAGATCAATAAAATATGGAGTAAATTTTTTACATGATAGGTTATTCTACCTATCATTTTTCTGCCTATTTTTGCCTATATCACCCTCCAACGCCGTTAGATCAAAATCTTAATTAACATTTATCTTTTTTTCTCTTTTTGAGATTCTGATCTAACGGTGTTGGAAGGTAATAAGCAAAGATAGGCAGAAAAAATAGTAGGAAAAATAACCTATTCCGTTTTACATCAGTAAACACTAAAGTGGTGTTTCATTATTTACTGGTGCCAATGTATCAATGTTGTATAGTTATTTGCGGAAGATACCAAAAAAACCAAGTAGTAAATACAACTTGTGGAAAGAGAGCTGGTGCCAAGGTACCAACTGGCAACAAAGCAGCTCCACCATTGATTTAGGGTGTGTTTGGGAGTTAATATTAATAGAGAAAAGAATTCAAAGGTTTTGCTTATGTTTTTCTCTTGTATATAAGTTTTAAGAAATTTACTAATGTTTATTATTTTGTAGAAGATAATTTTATCTTCATATATATACATATACATATATATATATATACATACATATATATATAAATATATATATATATATATATATATATATATATATATATAAGTATGTGTATCCAATGGTTCACTTTACTAAAAAATTTGAGCCCTGATATAAATAGGTCATGTGAAAATAAAAGAGAATATATATATATATATATAAAAGTATGTGAGGCCCATATGAGGTCATGTGAAAATAAAAGAGAAAAAGAAAATATGGGCCCATACACTTTTATGTATGTAGAAGATTAAATTATCTCTTGCAACTTGAAAAACACTAATCCGTTTAAAAAATGGGGGAAGGGAAAAGAAAATTTATGTAAAACTCTCCAATACACTTCTTCCCCTAAAATAAGAATTCCCCTAATTTGGATGTTTGATAGGGAAAATATAATAAATTATTTATGTGTCCTTATTCTTGTTTTCAATTTTTTTGTTTTCTCTCTTTCTTAAAATTATTTGAATTTATTTGATAAAACTATTTTTTTAGTTTCCAATTGCATTATTTTGAGATAAGTGATTTATAATTTCTTTAATAATTTTAACTTAGTTATAATGTCAAATAGACAATCTTAGAGAGAGAAATAATAATTTTTTAAAGAGACAAAATAATTTTTTAGAAGGAGAATATTTTTTAAATGTGAAAATTAAATACATACTTTTTTTAAAATTTAAATTTAATTTTTTTGTAAAATTTAATAATTATATTAGAGGGAGTTTGCATTGAGGCGTTTTCTAGTTTCTTTGCGCCACGGTATCAACAATCATTGCCAAGCTTCCACGTTAAACAACAAAGCGGGAAGAAAAATAATAATAATATTAAACAAAAAAGCAGAATGCGGAAGGTTATCAGAAAGAAAACAAATAAATTTGTTCTTTATTTTTCTATCACAATCGAGCGAAATGTTATACTTATTACTTAATTTTCTTACTACTTGTTACTATCAAATCTTAATCGTTGATTTCCGTCAATCTAATGATTGTAATTTATTGCAAATTAAGAATTAATTAATAAATATGATCCCATAAATTACAACTGTTAGATTGACGGAAATAAACGGTTAAGATTTTGTAGTAACAAGTAGTAAGAAAATTATGTAGTAAATATAACCTCTTCCCACAATCGACTTTCAGTGCATCACATTCCCCCTTCTTTCTGCATTATTTTGTATCTTGTAGTTTGCATTCATACATTGAGAGTTTTTGCAACTTCAATTTAGAATAATTTTACGTTATTTCAAAGTTTGAGATATTTTTTTTCAACACACAAATTTTGAGATTTTTAAGTGTGTGGACTATTTTTGCGTGTATAGAATTACAAAAGACTTATAATTTCAAATATACTTATTTTAGAATTTTAATCACTTATAAGCAACTTAATGGAAACTTCTTGTGGCAAAAAAAAAAATGTGAATTTGTCTATATTTGATGAAAAGTGCAGTGTATGAAGATTAATTACTGTAATTGTGTATTGGTTAATCTTTCACAATAAATTAATGAAATAAAATTAAAAATAAAATCGTGATAAAGAGGGGTTAGAATTTCAACCAAAATGAGGGGAATGGTCTTTTTCTTGAATTTTTTTTTTTTCCTCGTGCATTTTGACAGTTCAACCTACCTGTTTCACTCTCAATTTCTTCCTTCTTTCTTTCTCAAAGCCACTTAAAAGCCTATCTTGCTACTCTTTTTAAGCTCTAATTCCCACCTCGTTCTTTTCCCTTATTTGTATATTCAAAACAGCTACCATTTGATTTTATTTTCATGGAATTTGAGCTTGCTATAAAAAGATTTTGGTAGTTGTTACATCCTTATGACTTGATTTTTTGTTGGTAAGTAAAAAGTTGATATTATTTAAAGTTTTAGAACCCTAGCCTATTGTTGTATTAGTCTTTCTTTATGTCTTTTATTTTTCTCACGAAACTTTAGTTTAAAGTTTTTATTTTAGCTTGCTTTTAAGTATTGAAATATTTTTTAGATTAAATATGAAACTTTCTATTGTATATTAAGTGAAAAAGAATTATAAAAATAACCTGACGTGACTTGAATTTGATCCTGACCATTAGTATAGTTGGATTTGGCAAATCTAGCCCATAAATCTTACCCTAAAAAAGAACAAAGAAAGCAAAAGCAAAATACTAACTCTAAAGAATGCTTCAAGCTACAAGATTGAGCGTGCAAATTGCCTAGAAAGCATGGAGGGAGGCTTTAGTGATGAATTATGACATATTAAGTTGGGTGGAGGAATTTTCGATGATCTTAAAGTATATTTTCTTTGCTCAATCAAGACATGCCTTAAATTGATAATGTAGTATTAAGCAACAAGTCTAGAAAACAGGTAGTGTGTATTGCTTGTCACAAGGATGTGACACTTGTTTTTCTCAAATTGATTTGCCTTAAAGCTGCATGAGAGCAAAAGAATATGGATAGATGGCTACACATTTTATCTTTTTGTTAAATAAACAAGTTGTTTGTTTTATATTTAGGGCACGTTTGGTAGCAAGAATATATTTTAATTCCCGGGAAATAATGGTCGGGCTAATACGAATGCTACGTTTGGTAGCTTAAAATGATCAATTTTCCAAACTCAAAAAGTTTCCAGAAAATTGCTTTTGTTCGAAAAAATAAGTACAACCCCCATCTGAAAAGTTCCGTAGATTATATGGAAAAACTTGCTGCCCGGGCAAGTGGAAGAAGACGCACGAAGATGTGGACCAAATTATCCTTGTTTATTGTACGACACTAACCATAGCTTTTGGTCCCTCCCTCTGGTTGGTCGCATGTGTTTGAAATAAGATCTACTCTTTGCGTCCAAGTTGGAGCTTTACCTTGTTTACCACAGGCTCAAGGTGTACTGGTGTTGCAATATTGGCTGCATGCATGAAGCTTGTTTGGAGGATGGAAGTTGTTCTAAGTTGTTTCCAAAAAAAATATGTACTCTGTAGTTGGTGGAAGTCAAAGTAATCTGCAGAAGGTTGAAGCAAAAGATCTTACCATGGTTTCAGACGTTTGGTAAAGGTGAGGTTATTTTCATAAAATAACCTCACATTCCCCCTAACATTTAACAATCAATCAAACACCACACTAACTAAATTTAATCATAAATTTCAGGGAAAATCTTGTCATACCAAACACGTTTTAGTAACATCACAGTAAAATATATTTCCCACTACATTTTGGTAATAATTATTTTCTGGGTAAAAAAAAAATTTCTCCTCTACCAAACACCTCTCGAAGAAAACACTAGCTCACTCTGTTTTTTAGGGGCACTTACACTTAATTATTAATTTCACACAATTTATGGTTAGAATAAAATAACTAATGAGTATGGAATCAATAATTATTAATTTCATTAAAGCAGTTGGCAAATTGATTACCCAAACAGGTTCCAGATGAATAAATTAGAGAATTCACATTAGATGCCATCAAATTGACATCAGAAACCTGATATTTTTCCATGTACTATATGGCCATTAAATTTCTTAAATAATCTATTCTCCCATGCGTAGAAACTTTAGGAGTTTTTGAGTATTTTGAGACTGCAGTTTATGGATTGATTTACATGTGAGAAGGAAAATAGATGGATGCTAACGGATAAGAAGCTCCCTTTAGCTGCCAAGTTGCATCAAAATAATAGTGCTATTGGGGCATCAAATTTATGGGAGCAATTTGTTCGCTATTCTTAAAGGCTAGAAATGTCATAGAATAACCATATCAAAAAACTGGAAGTGATAGCTGCAAAGGTTGAGCGGGGAAGCACTTTGCAGGCCCAATGATGGGGGTTGGGGAATTGTATTGAGAAGCTTAGAAAATTGAAATTATATGAAGCCATGTGAAGAATATGTCTAGTCTATTTTGCACAAGTTGGGTGGCGTACGTTATGGAATAAAGAAAATTGGAGTTCATCCAATTCATTGATAGAAGTTTAAAGTTTTGTAAGGTTCCCTATTGTCTCGTAAGCACAATATATGGAGGGAATCTCTTATCTATTATAGATGTATGGCTATACAAATGCAAATGTCTAGTCGATTGGTGCCATCTTCTTCTTGTTAATGTGAAGGAGCATAAGAACAAAATAAAGGGCCGACCCAGTTCAACTATCCACTTCGTGAGTGTCTGGGGAAGGGAATAATCTAGGCAGCCTTTCCACTGCTTTTTGCAGAGAGGCTGATTCGAACCCGCGACCTGACACACCACGGCAAGCAAGCTTACCGCTGAGCATAAGAACAAAATACACAAACAAAATTCGGCAGCAGAACACACCAACCGATTTCATTCTTCATCTTAGGAAATCTATACAAAAGACAAAGGTATAGAGTTGCTGTCATCAAAAACAGAAGAGAATGACCTCTTCAGCTAAAGTAACAATATATTTTTTCAAGTGATAAAGTTCAAAATTTGGAGTTTTGACTTTTCCTTCTTTACTTGTTTCTTTCTGAATAAAATTAATAACTTGTTTCTTCCTAAATAATTCGAATAACAAAGTTAACAGCACCTAGATACAAGAACCATAAACTTGAAGGATAAACTTATCTTCAACGAGCATAGACATGATTGCTTTATGCATATACTCACAGAAGTCTCGTCAATTAATGTTATTTAAAAAAGATTAAATAACAATCCATTAACCAGAACTGATTAATTCGATTTTGCATTCATCAAATCATCTTATCCCAAGACAAACACAAGTAGACCACGAAGGACGAGGGGCACCATTCTAGATGATAAAGATTTATCGTTATCAAATTAATTCCTGTAGGCAACAATGCAATCACAACTTCAATGTTAATCTTTCTCAAATCCTAGTCATTAAACAAGCCGCTCAAACTGAATTGGTGGACTTGTGATTTTCTTTCTTCTTGCCCCAATGTTTACGGTTCTACTTCATATCAACTCAACTACAGAAACAAATCTAGTTTTGCACTGCTAGTAACATTGAACATTAAACACCTTCCTCAAATTATGTTACAAAATTTTTATAGTCCAATCATCTGCAACACGGACATTAGGTTTACGTATGGTCATGACAGCTGGTGCACGTGTCCTTTGAATCCAAAGGGGGCCAAGTTCGATATCAGCATTGTGATTTGATGGTTCAATCAGTGCATTCTTTGAGCCAGGAGCATGTCCTAGCAGGATAATCCTCTCAATGACAGCATCAAATGGATAGCGAACATTAGCAGGTGCCAGGTCTATAGATGTAAGTTTCCCATTCGAAAAAATAAAACGTCTATGGATGTATACCCCTTGTAGAAAATTAAAGCTCCTGCCATCATCAATGTAGAGTTCACCTTCAGCTGCTTGGGAACTATTCAGAGCTATAACCTGTCAGACAAAGAGCGATAACAATTTTATCATGAAGTAAACTAGTAGTCTACTTTCTGTTACTATTTACAAAGGTACAGCCACACATGTCCCAACTCACTCTTACAGGTGACATTTTTTGGTTGGAATGCAACAAATAAGCAATCAGGTTACTCAAATAGTCAGTATCAACGGACTCAAGATAATGATAAACTTATCAGGCATAATCGAAGGAAATGAACAAATGAGATTCAGATTTTTCTTGGTTGGATTTACTCGCGTGTGCAGGCATGCAGCTTCTTTTAGCTATGCATCAAGTCATTCAGTTTCCTTGTGCTACTACATACATCCTCCTAATTATAATAATAAATAGGCAAAAAGCACAATTGTACACATACCCATTCAACATCTTAGTTCTATATCAAGATAGTTGGGCAAAACAAACATTAAATTGCAACATATTTCTCCCTCAATTATCAAAGTAGGCCTGCAGGGGCAAGACTTGGAACAATGGTAAGATTCCTCCTATGCGACCAGATAGTCACATGTTTGAGTTCAGAAAATAGCCTTTTTGCAAAAATTCAAGGTCTGATTTCAAGAAATAGCCTTTTTGTAAAAATGAAAAAAGTAAGACTGCGTATAATTGATCCTCATCTCTAACATTGCAAAGTCAAGAATCCTTTGTGTAATGGGATTTGTCGTTTGCCTGCTAATGGCCAGCTTGAGGAGTTAACTAGCATAAACTCTATTATAACATGTATATGACAGCAAAGGGTGGTAGAACTGAAAGGGGAAATAGACGAAATAGGAATGAAAATGTAGAGATTGAATTAAGCTTATTGATATCTAACCGATATCAGAGCATGTGTATGGGAATTATAACGAAAATGGAAAAGATGATAGAAGCAGGCTTTCATGAGGCCTGGACTCTCGTCCTTACGTTTCTCACTTGATTCTTGCTTAACCGTATCCTTTCTCTTCCCTTCTCTTATCTATCTCCCTCTCTGGAGTTGTTACAACTCCCTTAACTAACTTTCCCCGCCTTTTTGCAAGTCACACTTTTTTGTGCTTGCATGGGTTGTAATCCCCCTGTGCACCCTTCTAGAGTAGACTCTAGCAATGGGTGGTCTAACAAAGTGCTTGAATAGAAATGCAATACAAGACCTAATAATATGAAAACAAACAGAAAAGGAAAGAATTATGTTCCGTGAGATATCTGGCATCAAGCATATTCACAAAAATTACAGCAAATCAGCATGAGTAAGTACCAGAGTATAGGGATCATTTGTCATCTGAGTGGAACTTCGCCGAAATCGGTCTTTTCTTGTTAGAATGGTTCCGCCTCTCTGGAAAGCAGGAATGCTCTCCTCTGTAACCTCCAACTTGTGTGTCACCCCTCCCTTGTAAACAGTTCCAGTTCTTAGGTCATACCAGGATTCTTTTCCAGGCAGATAGACTGATGCATGCTTAGCTCGCTGCCAGCAACAAAGCAACATAAAAACTTCAATTAAGGACCACAAAAAGAAGGAAATGATTTACTGATAGAAAACAAATGTATCCAGAAACTGACTAAAGCACCTCAGTATAGATCCCTTGCACTAAAAGACTGTTCCCAACCATGAAGGCTTCATCATTGCTAAAAGTAGCTTCATCAGATGGGAATTCCATCCACAATGGACGGACAACAGGAACACCGGTACTGTTAGCCTCTCTGAATAATGTGTAGAAATATGGGAGAAGCGAATAACGAACATGTATTGCATCCCTAATCAATTCTGTATTTCGTTCTCTGCAATATCATAAGGACAATCAATTCACAATGTTGACAAGCAGATTCCAACATAGTTAAGGCAGCATTTGATAGTTAAGACATGCAATAGGTAACTTCAGTGCATCTGAATTGAATTATTTTTTTATGAATTCAACAAATATTGCCACTTATTAACCCCCGGTGCATGTGGGGGCAGTGTAGCAATATGGGAGTTATTGTGGATTTCAGTGATCGTGTGTCCATGTTATACTAATTTGCACTTATAATTTAGATATACAATATAGCTCCAATTCATTTACATCTAGGAGATGCATAGCACTCCTGTGGATGGTTCATCCCTTGAAAGAGTATAGCCTAATTAATATAAAACACCTTTCACTAATTTTTAAGATGCAATCACTGCTTAACCAAGGAAAAGAATGGTATAAAAAAATTACCGTTTTATCATTGGTGAATAAGTATCAAATGAAAGGAGTAACAAAAACAAACAATAATATTTTGACTTTGGGACGAAGAAATTTTAAAGTAATGCAGTCCTACCCAAATAACCATGGTTCTCTTCTTTTTGTGTCCTGATGGGCATGGGCCCTGAAGAAAGGATAGTAAGCTCCTATCTGATACCAGCGAACCAATAACTCAGGTTCAGGATTCCCAAAAAACCCACCAACATCAGCACCTGCATAAGGTACATCAGACATGATAATCAGAACAAGGGAGAAAATCCTAACTCATGCAAATAAGTATATTGCCCATGAATATCTAAAAGGGCCGACCCAGTTCAAATACCCACTTCGTGAGTGTCTGGGGAAGGGAATACTTTAGGCAGTCTTTCCCCTGCTTTTTGCAGAGAGACTGATTCGAACCCGCGACCTGACACACCACGGCAAGCAAGCTTACCGCTGAGCCAAGCCGGCCCTTCTGCCCATGAATATCTGAAGAAAAGAATAATGAAATAATTAATACATCATGAGAAAAATAATACCAACCAGAGAATGTCATCCCAGTAAGACCAAGGGTCAAAACCATTGGAATAGAAACTCTTAAGTGATCCCAATCGGCAGAGTTATCCCCAGTCCAAACTGCCCCATACCTTTGAGTTCCAGCAAATAATGCTCTTGACAAAACAAATGGCCTGTCTTTCCCCTCACCACGCTTCAATAGCCCATCAGCTGTTGCCATATGGAAGTAATATCCATATGCATTGTGCATCTCCCGATGTTCCACACCTCCATAGTGTAAAGCATCTCTCGGCATTGTCAACTGGATACAATGCAAGCAACCATATGGTCAGTTTCCCTATCTCCAGGTGGACATTAGAAGTTAAAAAATATAAGGGACATGTTTAAAAAAGCAAAGTGGACATGTAGATTACAAGGAACCCACATATCCATGCTCTGCTTCTCAAGGGACATAAAATTTTAAAGGATTAAAATATTAAAATAGACATAATGAGAAATGAGGATAATAAGTACAGACATAAGATAACATCACCCAGAAGTTACATAAGATAACATCATTATGTAACTCACCCAGAAGTTACATAAGATAACATCACCCAGAAGTTGGATTACTGTACAATTACAGGACATTGATGGCTAATTCAGAATCATGGAATCTCCGAAAATTTTAGCTATCTGTTCTCTCTTTTCTTTCAAATCTATTAATCAATATTGGTTTGGCTTTGCTAGGACTCGGCCAAATTTCAGAATCTCCCTTATGTGATCTTTTATTGGCTAAATATTCACTCAGGGATGTTCTACTTTTAATCATCATCCTCACAACCGCCTCCTTCTCCTTAAGTTTATTTGATACAACATTTGTTTGATAGCTAATCCTACCTAATGATGTCATTGATGATTAAAGGTCAATATGTGCGTACATTGTTACAAATCTTCTAGATACCCCCATCAACACACAACAAATGTTAGACTTCATCGTTTTTGTAGGTCATAAGATCTGTAATAATATAAGCATATCACTCATAATTATCTTGCAATGGATAGCGACAGTGAGTTCCTTACAAGCATATGATTTATTTTCCTTTTCCCAAACCCAAAAGCATGAAGAAGAATGTGCCTTGAAAATACTCCGAACGTACATTCTCATTTCCAAAATCAAAATCAAAACCAAGAAACTGAAAAATAAAATAAACAAGAAACAATATTCATACCTCCGGACCATTGAAGACGGAAGGTTCATTCATGTCATTCCATATGTAAAGAGAAGGAGTTGAACCAACATAATTTTGATAAGAAAACTTATCAGCCCACCAGGACCTAATTTCAGGGTTTAACGTGTCAGGGTATGATGATGAGCCAGGCCAGCACCAACCATCAAAGTCATTGCCACTGGCATCCTTAACATAATATCCCTTCTCCGATGCCTCCTTGTGCAGATGAAAGGACTCATCTCGCTTAATATGAGGATCCACAATGGTGACCATGCGTCTACCCTTCTCAGTCAACTTCCTCTGCATCTCTTCAGGATGAGGGAAAAGAATACTATCCCAAGTAAAATACCTCTTCCCATCGGTGTGCTCAATGTCAAGCCACAGAACATCATAAGGAATGTCCAACTCATCAAACTTGGAATCAACATGTTCAACATCCTCCTCATCACGATAGTTCCACCTGCACTGATGATAAGCAATGGAGAAAAGTTGCGGCAACGCAGAAGTCCCCGTCACACTCGTGTACTGCCTCAACACATCCTTAGGAAGAGGACCTACAAAAAAGAACACATCCACAACACCACTTTCACTCATCCAAAACGTGTCAACCCTGCTCTGAGAAGAAGGAAGCGCAATCCCAGACCCACTATCCCAACCAGGGGCAAGAACATCAATTTGCATCTCAGCAGCATTCAACCAGAAGAAACCAGAGGAGCCCCTCGATTTCCCGTGCGAAACCATGAAAGGCACCGAACCATAAAGCCCAAATGGGGAATCGTGAATGTACTCGAAGACATCCAAGTTGAAGAGCCTGTAAGGTTCTGATTCATCAACACCGGGTCCTCTGGTTGGCTTCAATGCAAGACTTGTAGCGCGTTCGGGAATTCCATACACGAAATCAGCACCGTAGAACGATACATCGAAGCTAATGGATTGAGGACCGTAGGGTCTTTTGTCTGTGTAGCTACGGAAACTCTCTTCCCATTCATCCCCTTCTATTTTCTCCCTCAACTGCTCGAAATCAAACAACCCGTGGGAATTCAAAGACACGACCCGGTCACCCGAACCCGACTCACGGACGTAGAGCTCGAATGGGTCGTGGCGGAGGACGGCGTCGTAGCCGTCGGAGAGGTAGACGACGGAGGAAGGACCGTCCTCAGAGGAGAGTCTTTGGAGCCAGAGCTTTTTGTTGGGGAAGTCGGAAACGACGACGTCTGGGACCTCGAAGCGTTTTTTGGGTGGGGAGAGTGAAGGGTCTTCGTCGATCTTGAGGCGGAGGATACCGTCTTGGTAGACGGAGAGGGTGAGGATCAAGGGTTTTGTTTCGGTTTGGGGTTGATCTTTGGAGATGAGCTTGGCGGTGAGGTCGCCGTCGGCGATGGAGACGTCGGTGGCGACGAGGGAGCAGTGACCGGGGTTGCGAGATCGAGCTCGCTTGCAGAATGGGGTCTGGTTGCAGTTTCTGAACTCGTCCTTCTTCCATGAGAGGACGTGGGAACAGAGAAGGAGAAGAAGGAGAAAGCGCAGAGTCTGATTCATCATCTTGTCAATATCATAGCAAAGGAAATCGATAAAAGAGAGGATGCAGCTAATGGTTGTTGGCGTTGCAGTTAAGCTGCGACTGAGCAACTCCCTCACACTACATTCACTCAACAATAGTTAGCTCCTTCTTTTCTTTTGTTTTTTCTTTTTTCTTTTTTTTTTTTTTTTTTGATTTGGGCTAATTTCCAGTTTAGAAATGAGTTAGGACCATATCCGGTTATCACAAAAACAGAAGCAAAAAAATGAACAAAATTGTATGAATTTCACATACACAAAAAAAAAGAAGAAAAAAATATCATGGTAAAAGACATTGGCAACATTGCGGGTGTAAAATTACAGATAAATGTTTTTACAACAACAAAAAAATACAGATTAACGCAATAAAAGATCCTCTAATACTCATTACTGGCTCATCTGTTTTGCGACTTAACTAATAAGCAATAGAACGCATTTAAACACACAAACACCCGCAAAAAAAAAAAAAAAAAAAAAAAACCTTGAATTATACCAAATTTGTTTAGGAACTACTTGATATGAAATGTAAATAGCCCCTAAACTATTTGCCTCAACTTCAACTCATTTTATTTCTTCCCCACACTCATAGATCACCTTTTTTTTTTTGTAAAAAATTAATACATAAAACATATAAATTTATAAAATAAAAAATAAAAAACTTGATGCAACTTATTTTAAGAGCGTAAAACAAAATTTAAATAGAAATGCTAATACTATACTCTTCGCCGTTCTCTTTTCAAACACTTCCATTACACTAAGCAAAATTTTATAAAAAATTAATTTAAAAAATAAGAAAATTCTAAAACGATTTTCCTTTGAAGTACTTCTTTAGAAACTTTTTTCTTTTCTTATAAACTTGTGATGGAATAGTGCCTGCTAGCACACTAAAAAAAAGGAGCCATAAATAAATGATGCTGCACTCAATCCTTACTAAAATATATCATAGGCATACATACAAAATTGATCATATACACAAAAGGAGATGTTCTATTTCTATCCCCCAGATATTTGCCGAACTGCAATTGGGCCAGGACGTGGCATTCCAGAGGAAAAACACTACAAGCAAAACATTGGGATAGCTCTAGTGCAGAAAGTATATATGGTTGGTTATCTTTTACCCAACAGCGAGTCGAGGAGAGCAGCTTCTTCCTCCTGCTTGTTAGACAACACAAACTACATAAATGAATAGAATCATACATAATAACCAAATCAAATGTTAGTTGGGAAGATAAAACCACATACCACTAAAGCATTGAATTCAGTCTCTTCATCTATGGCGCTAGTGACAGCAGGATCCTCAAGCAGTTCCTGCCTCACAAAAATTGTGATTAGCAACCTCTTATGGTCATGATTTCAGAACTTGAATCCACCAATGGGGCATTATTACTGATATTAAACCTTATGATACACATTAAACCTTATGATACACATACAAATAAGAACAACTAGATTAAATGGACAGTATGAGATTGTTTTGGAAGATTTTATTGTTTATGAAAACCAAATTATTAGAAACACTAAGAGCTGAGAAAGGAAATAGTGACCAAATTCTGTAATGAGTGCCTACTTACATCATCGGCAATTTGCAACATCCCATTCTGATCCTGCACAATGAAAGGATAAATTAATTATGTCCTGCTTTAGAACACCGGTTTCTCATGCCAATTAGATAAATTGTGGGAACCAGGAGAACTTCAATACTAAATTCACATTGGTATTCTGACTAGTTTCCACTCCAGTCAACTACAAAATGCATCCGATAGGGAGGAAACGTCAGGGGTAAATGGAATGCCACCACTGTTCAACAGAGGCAATAATTTCTCTAAGAAACTTGCACATGGAAGCTTACCTTCACAGCAACAAAAAGAAGTGGATCAGAAGGTGTATATATCATGTAGTGTTCTCCTTCCTGCAACAAAATTGCCAAATATTAGCATGCACTAAATTTTCATGCCCATAGTTCTACTAAGGTTAGTAATGGGCTAGACGGCTATGTTACTTTGGCAAACTTACAAAATCAGATGAGGCAAAATGCACAAGAAATTCATCTTGACAAATAAAGCTTTCTTCTTCATGACTATAGACAAGCAATAAAAAAAGCTTAAAGTGACTTCAGTTAAAAATACAATTCCCTTGGTATAAACCATATTGATTCATGCAAGAAAGGAAAGCTAACATGACTAGGACCACACAACCATCCTCTGGAATAAGATAACTTTTAATTTCTTATAGTCGTAAAGTATGTCAAGGCATGAATTTGAGGATGCAGCAGAAATACTTGATAACAAATGACATTTTTCATTTTTTCAATGTCAAATTTATTTACCAATAATCAATGATCTTTAGGACACAACACGCAAATATATAATAGTACTGTTCCATATATATACACACACACACACATATATATATATATATATATATAATATAATGTAATACAATACTTTTTGGAATTGAGATAGCTGAGTCAAGGGAATGGGGAAAAAGCGGTATTTTAACCTACAAACCTGCTGACACTTCGACAAATCCAAATAGCAAGCTATTAGCGGATCAGGAGGAATTATTCATATCCTGGAAGGTGCAGGAAGTTAGTTGGGAAACTAAACTCTTACAATAACTAGAGGAGATATATCCTTTAGAGTTGGTGTGATGAGTCAATGCATGCAATCTTTGTGTGTTGACGACTGGAATGTGTGGTACCAAATTTGAGATACATTAAGAATGACCAGGTCAAAGATTGTCATATGAAGACAAAGGAAACACTCAAGTTGTGGGGTATGTTGATGCAAATTGGGATGATTTTCTTGTTGATAGGCTATTTATTTTTAAAATAGTGTGTTTTTGTTAGCGGTAACCTTGTATCCTAGAAAATAATAAGCAAAATATGGTTGTTATGATCAAGTGCAAAGATTGATTATCAAGTTGACAATGGCCACTGTGTGAACTTATATGGGTAAACAAATTACTTCATGGTCAAAGATTGTCATATGAAGACAAAGGAAACACTCAAGTTGTGGGGTATGCTGATGCAAATTGGGATGATTTGCTTGTTGATAGGCTATTTATTTTAAAATAGTGTGTTTTTGTTAGCGGTAACCTTGTATCCTAAAATATAATAAGCAAAATATGGTTGCTAGATCAAGTGCAAAGATTGATTATCAAGCTATGACAATGGCCACTTGTGAACTTATATGGGTAAACAAATTACTTCATGAATTGAAGTTTGGAAATATAAGTACCCAAAAAAAAAAGTATGGTAATATTGATCACATTGATCACATGAAATTATATTGTGATAATCAAACAACTTTACATATTGCCTCAAATCCAATCTCTCGTTAGAGGACCAAGCATATAAAAACCAATTGTCACTTTGTTCGAGAAAAAGCTCTTTCCAAACAAATCATTAGAGTTTGTTAACTCCAGTAATCAGCTAGCATATATCCTTACAAAGTCTTTTTGGAGTCTTTGAAGCCACTCTAAAGATTTACCGATAACAACCTTGCTGCATATGGTATATATGCTCCAGACTATTGGGAGTGTTAGAAAGTATCTCCTATTTAGGGGAAATATCTCCTATTTATGGGTTAGATTGTTAATAATTAAATTTTATTTATATATATTCTGATTTATTTTCTAGTTTTCCCAGTTTCCTAAAATTAGACATTGTAAATCATGTTCTATATACACAATAACGCTGAGGAATTACCCAAAAAAAATCCATAAATCTTTTCTCCCTTGTCAAGTATTACTGTATTAGAAATAAAAGCATTTAAATTTTGATATTGAAATAATAGTGAACAACAAACATCAGCAGCAACAATAACACATAAGACAAAGTATCCGCGGTCTACAATTATTCCAAAGACTTAGTACAAACATATCGGAATACAAGAGAAGCATTTGTAACTAAAAGCTGTAAGATAAGGCTTTTACAAACTAACACATTTGTTTGTTCACCATCATAAGTTTGGTCAAATTTATTATTACAGGTGAAATTCGTAACACCCTGATGCGTTCATGGGCAGGGGCAGATTTGGGAAAGTGTACAAAAGAAGGCAGAAACAGCATGAAAGGGTCTTATTTGATGAGTCAGCAACAATGGGCACAATTAGTGGGAAGGCTGCTGACGTGGCGGATGTGGATAGTGGGGTGCATCACGTGAACAGTAACTGAATGAATGGAAGGGAGGTCACGCTTACAACAAAGGGGTGTTACTGAGTTGGTTACATATAGTGGTGGAGAGTGTGTGAATAGTATCTTTGGAATTAGGAAGTTGGGCATCCTTCTGTGGGTGAATTGGGAGAGATCCAGACCTCTCTAATTGTTCTGGGTAGTACATTTTATTACAACTATTTCTTATTGTGGATTGTTTCACAGTGTCATTACGTATTTCTTACTTGTAATTTGTCTTCAATTACTTGTAACTTCACAGTTGGAATACATATATCATACAGTTGTTGATTGAAATACTGAGTTGATTTACAATTTCTTTCCGTTTAAATTCAATTCATCTCTGATACCTATCAATTGGTATCAAAGCTAATTCGTTCCAAGGGAGAACTTGAATGGTTGTGACGCGCGGTATGGAGACAAGATTTGATGAATTATCAAAAAGGGTGAGGAACACGGAGGTAAGTCAGGCGGAGATACTGAGGAAGTTGGATGCTCTGGTAAATATCAGAACGGTAGGACAAGTTAACACCGAAGGAATGGGTTCAACGAGGACCAACGGAGGAACTGGGGGAAATAATTTAAATGCTCAAGAAAGGAAGTTAGAGATCCCTGTTTTTTCCGGGGAAGATGTGTTCGGATGGCTGAATAAGGTGGAACGTTATTTTAGAGTAAATGGCTTGACAGATGAGGAGAAGTTATCGGCGGTATTATTGGTGATGGAAGGAGAAGCTTTAAACTGGTTCCAATGGTGGGAGATTAATTCCCCCAACGCGAATTGGGCAAGATTTAGGACGGACGTCTTGAGCCGATTTCAACCGGAGATGGAGGATAATCCTTATCGAGCATTGTTCACGCTGAAACAGGTTGGGAGCGTGGCTGAATACAGGGTAGCTTTTGAGAAAGTAGTAAGTCACCTGTCGTTCGAAGATGAAGAAGTGCTTCAAGGGGCGTGGCTCAACGGTTTGGCTGATAGTCTTCGTGAGGAGTTGCTCATGCATCCCATGAACAGGCTCTCCGAGATGATGAAGCTGGCCACGAAGATAGAACGGCGAAACCAGGCGTGGGTTGCTGAAGGAATGAGACGAGTGGGCTTGGACAGTGGAATTGGGCCTAGTAAATGGGCCCAAACCACCAGGAGTGGATCGGGTTATGGCTCAACCCGGTTTTCTAATTCGGGTCAGCCCAATTTCAACAGCCATAAGACAACAGCGGTGGAAGGTTCTACACAATCGGTCATTTCGAAGGCGAACTCCAACACGCAAAGCGTTGGACATGGAAGCCCTACCCAGGGGGAAAGTCAAGCAAGCTCAGGCGGGCAGAGCTTTGGCCGGCGACTGCCACAGGCGGTGATGCAAGAGAGATCGCGTTTAGGTCTCTGCTTCAAATGTGAGGAGCGATGGAATCCAACCCATCGATGCAAGGTGCGTCAGCTACAGGTGCTCATCGTTGATGAAGAAGAAGAGGAAGGGAACGAACTAGAAGGTGGAGCGGAGGTCATAACCGCGGAAGAGCAGCAGGAAGGTGGAGAGGCTCTCCAAATCTCTATGCACAGTCTTTTAGGGCTGTCCTCAAACCAAACATTGAAGCTGTGGGGTACTGTAGGGGGTGCATCAGTGGTGACGTTGATCGATTATGGGGCTTCACACAATTTTGTCAGCAAGAGCGTGGCGGATAGGTTGGGGCTGAAGGTGGATAATACACCCAGATTTTTGGTAGAGGTGGGTGACGGTCATAGGGTGTCTTGCCAAGGTGTGTGTAGACAATTACCTGTGGAGTTACAGGGACATCTGATCCGTCAGGATCTACATCTGTTTGAGTTGGGAGGAGCAGACGTGGTGCTAGGATTGGAATGGCTAACGGGTTTGGGAGAAATCAAGGCTAACTTCAAAGATATGACTTTGAAATTTGAACAAGGAGGTAAGGAGGTACTACTCCGAGGAGATCCCTCTTTATCTAGGGCTGTGGCATCTATGAAGTCCATAGTGAAGGCGTTATATGATGGAGGAGCTGGATTTTTAGTGGAGCAGAGGCATCATCAAAACAATGATGACACGGTGACTTGGCCAGGGTTGAATGCTTTGCTGGAAGAGTTCACGGATCTCTTTCGTGAACCCAAGGGACTACCTCCACAGAGAACTCAGGACCATGCAATCACACTGAAACCAGGTAGCCAAATACCTAACAATCGTCCATACAGGTATCCTCCTCATCAAAAATCTGAAATAGAAAAACTAGTTTCTGAGTTACTGGACAATGGGTGGATAAGGCATAGTGCGAGCCCTTACGCTAGTCCTGTAATATTAGTTAAAAAAAATATGGAAGTTGGCGTGTGTGTGTTGATTATAGGGCATTAAACAAGTATATTGTGCCCGACAAATTTCCTATGCCTGTGATTGAAGAGCTACTGGATGAGTTGGGGGGGCTAAGATTTTCTCCAAACTTGATTTAAAATCTGGGTTCAACCAGATTAGAATGAGGGAGGAGGATATTCCTAAAACAGCTTTTAGGACCCATGAGGGTCATTATGAATATTTGGTGATGCCCGTTTGGCCTCACTAATGCACCATCAACTTTCCAAGCTCTCATGAATGAAGTGTTACGGCCATTCCTTAGGAAATTTTCTTTGGTATTTTTTGATGATATCTTAATATATAGTCAGAATGAACAGGAACATGTAATACATCTTGCAAAGGTGTTTGAGGCACTTAGACAGCATCAACTGGTGGCAAATAAAAAAAAAATGTGTGTTTGGGCAGCAGCAAGTGGAGTATCTCGGCCATATAATTACAAGAGAAGGAGTTATGGCTGACCCCAGGAAAGTAGAGGCTATGGAAAGGTGGCCGGTACCCTCCAATATTAAGGGGCTAAGGGATTTTTTAGGTCTCACTGGTTATTACAGAAAGTTTGTAAAAGATTATGGGAAGATTGCAAGATCTTTGACCGAATTGTTGAAAAAAGATAATTTCAAGTGGAGCCCAGATGCTCAAGAAGCTTTTGACAGATTAAAAAATGCAATGGTCTCGGTCCCAGTGTTAGCTCTACCAAATTTTCACAAGCAATTTATGGTTGTAACAGATGCCTCTGGTAAGGGAATAGTGGATGTCTTAATGCAAGAGAATAGGCCAGTTGCTTTCCTAAGTTAAGGTTTTTCTCAAAGAGCTATGAGCAAATCTGTTTATGAAAAGGAATTGATGGCAATTGATTTTGCCATCCAAAAATGGAGACATTACCTAATGGGTAGTCATTTTGTGGTGAAAACTGACCAGAAGAGTTTAAAGTTCCTCACTGATCAAAGGAATTTAAATGCAGAACAGCAGAAGTGGGCTTCCAAATTGCTGGGATATGACTTTGAAATTCAATACCAGCCAGCGAAGGAGAACAAGGTGGCTGATGCCCTTTCCAGGCAAAAGCAATTTTCTGCTATTTCACAGGTGGGTTTGGCACATTTCAAGGATCTAGATGATGAAATAAAGGCTGACCCAGTAATGCGAACTATATTGCAGGATCTCCTATTAGATCCGGCTTCACATAATGGGTTTGCTTTGTGTGGAGGTAGGTTACTGTACCAGAACAGATTGGTTCTTCCAAAACAGTCCCATCTTATTCCTTTGATACTCCGGGAATTCCATGATTCACAAATGGGAGGACATTCAGGAGCTTTCAGAACTTACAAACGCATTGCTGGAGTGGTGTACTGGCAGGAAATGATGAAGGAGATTAAAGATTATGTTGCTGCTTGTCATGTGTGCCAACAACACAAAATTCAGAACCTATCAGCTGCTGGGTTGTTGCAGCCTTTGCCTTTGCCTACGCAAGTATGGGTTGATGTGTCAATGGATTTCATTGGTGGTTTACCCAAGGCGTTTGGGGTGGACACTATATTTGTAGTAGTTGACAGAATGACTAAGTATGCTCACTTTACGGCTGTCTGTCACCCTTATTCAGCTAAAGACATTGCATCAGTCTTTATTCGGGAAGTAGTGTGGTTACATGGGTTCCCTAAAACTATTGTATCGGATCGTGACAGAATTTTTCTTAGCACATTTTGGGCGGAGTTGTTTAAAATGGCTGGCTCTAAGTTGCAATATTCCACTGCTTACCATCCCCAATCTAATGGGCAAACGGAGGTTGTAAATCGTTGCTTAGAATCATATCTAAGGTGTTTTTATAGCCCAAAACCGAAACAATGGCCCAAGTGGTTGCCTTGGGCTGAGTATTGGTTCAATACTACCTACAAGGATTCCACTGGCATGACACCATTCAAGGCTTTATATGGTTGTGAGCCACCCACTCTGTTCAGGGACAGTAACCAGAATTGTGTGGTTGAAGAGGTGTCAGCAATGTTACAAGAAAGGGACGTGGTTCTAAAGGAGTTGCATGACCACTTGGTGATGGCCCAAAATCGTATGAAGGTTCAAGCCAATAAGCAGAGGAGGGAATTAATTTTTGAAGTGGGTGACATGGTGTATTTAAAGATCCAACCTTACAGGTTAAAGAGTTTGGCACGCAAGATCAATGAAAAATTAAGTCCACGGTTTTATGGCCCTTATAAAATTGTTGCTCGAATTGGCGAAGTGGCTTACAAGCTTGATCTTCCACTTGATTGCAAGGTACATCCAATATTTCATGTTTCTTTACTGAAAAAAGCTATCTCACCTGCATCAGTGATCCAGCCTCTACCACCTATTATGTCTGAGAGTGGGAATTACAATATGAGCCAGAGGAAGTGTTACAGTGGCGGTACACTTCTCATGGAAACTTGGAAGTATTGATTAAATGGAAACACTTACCTTCTTTCGAAAATACATGGGAAGAATTTTTCATGATTAATAATCAATTTCCATTATTCCACCTTGAGGAAAAGGTGGTTAAAATGGGGGGAAGTATTGATACGTTCATGGGCAGGGGCAGATTTGGGGAAGTGTACAAAAGAAGGCAGAAACAGCATGAAAGGGTCTTATTTGATGAGTCAGCAACAGTGGGCACAATTAGTGGGAAGGCTGCTGACGTGGCGGATGTGGATAGTGGGGTGCATCACGTGAACAGTAACTGAATGAATGGAAGGGAGGTCACGCTTACAACAAAGGGGTGTTACTAAGTTGGTTACATATAGTAGTGGAGAGTGTGTGAATAGTATCTTTGGAATTAGGAAGTTGGGCATCCTTCTGTGGGTGAATTGGGAGAGATCCAGACCTCTCTAATTGTTCTGGGTAGTACATTTTATTACAACTATTTCTTATTGTGGATTGTTTCACAGTGTCATTACGTATTTCTTACTTGTAATTTGTCTTCAATTACTTGTAACTTCACAGTTGGAATACATATATCATACAGTTGTTGATTGAAATACTGAGTTGATATCTCATTTACAATTTCTTTCCGTTTAAATTCAATTCATCTCTGATACCTATTACACCCCTTTAAAAAAAATGGAATATTTAATATATAGTATTCATTTCAAAAAACCGGTAATCATTTTGTGCATACTAGTGAACAATTAAAAACTCTAGCAATCAAAAATGACAATCCTATATAGCTAAAATAATATTAAAATATCCAAATTACAAAAAGGCAAACAATAACAAGGCAGATTTGCTTTTTTAAAGATAAAACTTTCAAAAGAAAAAATAATAAAACCACTTCCCATTAAATCCTGACTAGCGAGGGTAAGTAAGAGTAGGGTCAATCCTTTGATACAAACCACTCTAAACCCAATAAGGTGTATAAAAGAGACAAACATAGAAGAATTTGGGCTGCTGGCCCAAGCCCAAATAGCAAGGATTCATGTGCTGACAATGATGTTGCTGACTCAGCAAGTTGGTTACAACAGAAGAAGGGGACGCAAGAGAACGTGGAAGAGGGACAAATATATAGCATGGAAAAGCAGAAGGAATGGATATCTTCAATTTAGAAAGTGGAATTGGCACCTTGGGAGAGAGTGGAGCCTCTCTAACTGCTTCACAACTATCTTTCTCATTCAGCATTTATTTTCCATTGTTGTTTTGCATTTCTGTTGAAAAGAAGAGATCAATTGGCATTGTTAGCCAATTCACCTCTGTAGAAGTAAATACCAGTGTCTTGAGGCTTTTAATTTCCCTTATTTGATACGTATATTACTGGAATTCAAGTATATATCTGAACTTGGCTTTGCCTTTTTCATTGAATATCTGTTACTTGCTGTTGGTCCCTATCAAATTGGTATCAGAGCTCCGATCTAGGAGCTCTGTGGGATGGTTTTCACAAGAAACATGGAAAATCGATTGGAACACCTGGAAGAAAGGCTGCGTAGGAACGAAGCTCAGAATGATGAGATGCTAAGGAGGATGGATGCAGGCGAGACGGGAATGACGGAGATTATTCGAAGGCTAGACGAAATGATGAGACAAGGAAGGGGAGGCTCCAGCGAAGAGAACGATGGGTCCCACGGAGACAATACTGGAGCGCGGGGGAGGAGATTCAACCACGTTGCTCCCATAACCAGGCGGTTGGAGATTCCCTTATTTCACGGAGAAGATGCTTATGGGTGGATAAACAAGGTGGAAAGGTACTTCAACGTTAATGGGATGGCAGAGGAGGACAAGTTGGCAGCGGTGATGGTGACTTTAGAAGGGGAGGCATTACAGTGGTATTTGTGGTGGGAGATAAACAACCCAAACGTTACTTGGGAATTCTTCAGAAGGGAATTGTTGAGTCGTTTCCAGCCGGAAGCTCTGGACAACCCTTACAGAGCACTATATACTCTCAAGCAAGTTGGGACGGTGGCTGAGTTTAGAAGCGATTTCGAAAAGGTCATCGGAGCGCTGCGGTTTGAAGACGAAGAGTTGTTGAAAGGAGCGTGGCTCAACGGCATTCGAAGCAGCATTCGCGAGGAGTTGATGATGAGTCCCGCTATCAGTTTGACCGAGATGATGAAGTTCTCCCTGAAAATCGAGAGACGAAATGATGCTTGGAAGGAGGAGGGGATGATGGCAGGTGGAAGGCTGGGGACGGTTGGGCCAAATAGAGGAAGCCCAGCCCAACGGAACTGGACTAACCCAAATAGCAATAGGGCTGGGAACTGGAGCGGTTCGTGGAACTCTTTAAATACGGGCCGGCCCAACACTCAACCCGGTTCATTTAGTCAAAACGCGTCTGGGTCCCAAATGCCTAGGGCACAAAATGATGAGGGGGTGAGGAAAACTCCAGGCACCGCAAATCCAACCACCGATGGGGGCCAAGCGGCGGAGAGCCAGGCGAGCGACAACCGCCGTCTCTCGCAGGCGGAGATGAGGGACCGACAACAGAAGGGCCTATGCTTCAAATGCAATGGACGGTGGAACCCGAGTCATCGGTGTCCGTTCAAGCAACTAAATGTTTTGATAGTTGACGACGAAGATGACGAACGAGAGGAGGAGCAGCCGACCGCCACGGTTACGCCTGAAGAGGAGGAGCCGACTGAGAAGGAGGAAGGCACGCTTCATCAGCTCTCGATGCAAAGCTTGTTGGGCCTGACCTCCAGCCAAACACTCAAGGTTTGGGGAGAGGTTTTGGGGTCGAAGATCATAGTGATGGTAGATTGCGGGGCTTCGAGCAATTTTATTCGGAGGGAAGTGGCTCAGAGTTTAAGGCTTCCTGTTACAGAGACCCAGATCTATGACGTTGTGGTAGGGGACGGCCACAAGGTTTCTTGCCAAGGAGTGTGTAAGGAGGTGCGTATTCTGCTTCAAGGGACTGAGGTGACTCAGGATCTATATGTCTTCGACCTAGGGGGGGCTGATGTTGTTCTGGGTTTAGAATGGTTGACTCAGCTAGGGGAGATTAAGGCTAACTTCAAGGATCTGACACTGAAGTTCATGCGAGAGGACAGGGAGGTAGTGGTTAAAGGTGATCCATCCTTATCTCGTTCAGTGGTCTCTTTGAAGTCCATCGTCAAAGCCCTTCAAGATCAGGGTCAAGGTTTTTTTCCTGAGATCCGAAACTGAATCAAGTGTGAGAGACGACACCCAGTGGATTGAACTGGACGATCTGTTAGTTGAGTTCGCTGTCTTGTTCCAGAAACCAAAAGGACTACCACCGAGGAGAGACCAAGACCATGCCATCAATTTGAAGCCAGGGAGTGAAGTACCAAATGTACGGCCTTA
Source organism: Gastrolobium villosum (assembly GCA_032173675.1). NCBI lineage: Eukaryota > Viridiplantae > Streptophyta > Magnoliopsida > Fabales > Fabaceae > Gastrolobium > Gastrolobium villosum. The sequence continues at coordinate 20,208 of JAVKPL010012061.1, read as the reverse complement.
CAGGTACCCCCATTACCAAAAATCTGAAATAGAGAAATTAGTGGCTGAGTTGCACAATGATGGCCTGATTAGGCACAGCACAAGTCCCTATTCTAGTCCCATGATCCTTGTTAAGAAAAAGGATGGGAGTTGGAGGGTTTGTGTTGACTACAGGGCTTTGAATAAGCTGATTGTCCCTGACAAATTCCCCATTCCCATCGTGGATGAGTTGCTGGACGAACTAGGGGGATCAATCATTTTTTCTAAGCTTGATTTGAAGTCCGGTTTTCATCAGATTCGGATGCGTGAAGAAGACATACCTAAGACAGCATTTCGAACGCACCAAGGGCATTACGAATACTTGGTAATGCCCTTTGGTTTAACGAATGCGCCGTCTTCATTCCAGGCCCTCATGAATGAAGTTTTACGGCCTTTTTTACGAAGGTTTGCTCTGGTATTTTTTGATGATATTATGATTTACAGCAAGAGTCACTCCGAGCACCTGGGGCATTTGCGTCAAGTGTTCCAAGCGTTGAAGTCCAATTCCTTGGTTTGCAACAAAAAAAGATGTAGCTTCGGTAAAAGTCATATGGAATACCTGGGGCATATTATTTCAGCCGAGGAGTTAGTGCTGATCCAGGGAAGGTCCAAGCTATGAAAGAATGGCCAGTACCTAGGGATATAAAGGGCCTGAGAGGATTTCTAGGCCTTACCGGGTATTATAGAAGGTTTGTGCAAGATTATGGTAAGATTGCAAAGCCTTTGACTGACTTGCTTAAGAAGGACGCGTTCAAATGGAATGTTGAGGCAGAACGCAGCTTTGAATTATTAAAGGGGAAGATGTGTGATGTACCTGTTCTTGCTTTACCAGACTTTTCTCAACCTTTCACCGTTGTTACCGACGCCTCTGGTAAGGGGATTGGTGCTGTCTTGATGCAACACAGTAGGCCTATTGCGTTTTTGAGCCAAGGTTTCTCCCCTAGAGCCCAAAGCAAGTCCGTCTACGAGAAAGAACTTATGGCCATCGTTTTCGCAGTACAAAAATGGAAACATTACTTGATGGGCAGGCACTTTATTATCAAATCTGATCAGAAAAGTCTGAAGTTCCTTACCGATCAAAAGGTGTTAAATGAGGACCAACAAAAATGGGCAGTGAAGCTGTTAGGATTTGATTTTGAGATCCAATACTATCCGGGCAAGGAAAACGTTGTTGCTGACGCTCTCTCTCGACAAATGCAGTTGTGTAGTATCACCAAGTTACAGCTGCCAGCATTGGAGGAGTTAGAGTTGGAGCTACATGGGGATAACAAGACGAGGCAGATAATACAGGACTTGTTGGTGGGTAATGAGACCCACCAAGGGTTCAAATTAAAGGGGGGAAGATTGTATTACAATGACAGGTTAGTCTTATCTAAAAGTTCCAAGTTTATCTCTAATTTACTCTATGAGTTCCATGACTCCAGCTTTGGGGGACACTCTGAGTACTTCAGAACTTATAAGAGGCTGGCGGGATTGGTTTATTGGGAGGGAATGAAGAGAAATGTCAGAGATTATGTTGCTGCTTGTGTAGTGTGTCAGCAAAACAAAGCCCAAAACTTAACTCCCGCGGGATTAATACAGCCCTTGCCCATCCCTGACAAGGTGTGGAATGATATCTCCATGGATTTTATAGGAGGTTTGCCCAAAGTTATGGGATTTGATACAGTCCTAGTTGTTGTTGATCGCATCACTAAGTATGCGCATTTTTTGCCTATCAAACATCCCTATACAGCAAGGGACGTGGCCGAGCTCTTTATTAAAGAGATTGTAAGGCTTCATGGTTTCCCATCAACCATTGTTTCCGATCGGGACAAAATCTTTATGAGCTCTTTTTGGACGGAATTGTTCAAAAGCGCCGGTACTAAACTACATTATAGCACGGCTTATCATCCGCAAACCAATGGTCAAACCGAAGTGGTGAATAGGTGCCTTGAAGTCTATCTGCGCTGCTTTTGCAGCCCAAAGCCAAAACAATGGCTCAAATGGGTACCTTGGGCTGAGTTTTGGTACAACACTACCTATAAGGATGCTACAGGAATGACTCCTTTTAGAGCATTGTATGGCCGAGACCCTCCCCATCTTCTTAAGGGGGAAAATTTTACTTCTGCAGTAGATGCCCTCTCTCATTCCCTAGCCTTCCGCGATCAGATTTTGTTAGATTTGAAGCATAATCTGATCCAAGCCCAAGATCGTATGACAAGGCATGCTAACCAGCATAGGAGGGATGTCCAATTTGCCCCTGGAGACTTGGTTTACTTAAGGTTGCAACCTTATAGACTTAAAACCATCGCTCAACGTGTTAATGAGAAATTGAGTCCTCGATTCTATGGCCCTTTTGAGGTTTTGGAGAAGTTTGGGGAAACTGCATACAAGCTTCAACTACCCACCTCTTGCCAAGTCCACCCGGTTTTTCACGTCTCATTACTTAAGAAGGCTACCGCCCCAATGACACATGCCCAACCACTACCCCCTATGCTGTCCGAAAACTGGGAATTGTTGGTGGAACCGGAACAAGTGGTCCAATGGCGTACTGACAACAGAGGAGATCTCCAAGTTCTTCTCAAGTGGCACCACCTACCTGATTTCGAAAATACTTGGAAATCCTTTGATGTCATCAATAAACAATTCCCTCACTTCCACCTTGAGGACAAGGTGCTTAAATTGGGGGGGAGTATTGATACAAACCACTCTAAACCCAATAAGGTGTATAAAAGAGACAAACATAGAAGAATTTGGGCTGCTGGCCCAAGCCCAAATAGCAAGGATTCATGTGCTGACAATGATGTTGCTGACTCAGCAAGTTGGTTACAACAGAAGAAGGGGACGCAAGAGAACGTGGAGGAGGGACAAATATATAGCATGGAAAAGCAGAAGGAATGGATATCTTCAATTTAGAAAGTGGAATTGGCACCTTGGGAGAGAGTGGAGCCTCTCTAACTGCTTCACAACTATCTTTCTCATTCAGCATTTATTTTCCATTGTTGTTTTGCATTTCTGTTGAAAAGAAGAGATCAATTGGCATTGTTAGCCAATTCACCTCTGTAGAAGTAAATACCAGTGTCTTGAGGCTTTTAATTTCCCTTATTTGATACGTATATTACTGGAATTCAAGTATATATCTGAACTTGGCTTTGCCTTTTTCATTGAATATCTGTTACTTGCTGTTGGTCCCTATCATCCTTGTACGCAGTCTTACCCTTATATATTTACAAAGAGGTTGTTTCTCGAATTCAAACCCATGAACTTTCAATCACAAAGGAGCAGTCTTACCACTTCTCTAGGTTTGCCCTTAAAAAATAATAATATAAATTGTGCAAATTAAGGTAATAAGATTACCATATTGAAGTGGGTAATTTCTACACCTTCAGTCGGCAAGCCATCCTCTTTACCATCTGCAAAATGGAAAACATCGTCCATAAAATTTTGGGTGCCCAATTCAAATATTTATGCAGAACATATTATCACTTTAGCAATAACGCCCTAATTGTGATAAGTTGATCATCACCCCAAAATACTACAAGAGACAACGTCAGACAATAAATTGATAGTAGCCACCTACAGATTGCCCTTCTGTTTAATAAGATCAGACATGGCAATGAGGGAAAATGAAAAATGGGAGTCAAGTATGCAAAGCACTCAAAATCAAAAGCAGAAATACTATAACAAATCAAGTGAAACACTGAGTGTAGATGACATGCTATAAATTTTACGAATGAAAAGGCATGTAAGAAAGATATCCTTTTACCAAACAGCAATTCTTGACTCAACTTTCACATGAACATAGAATAGGAGAAAAATAAGCCATCTTCCAAAATTTTAAAATTGTCAGTTTTTCAGGGTACTATATATTAGTTTTGGTAAAACTAGATACAGCATTCTGAGAGTAATGGATAGAAAAAATTAGAATACTGCTAACAGTTAAATGTACAAGTAATAATGGAAGAGAAGGTATTATCTTGAGGAGTATCAACCAACCAAATGTCACAAAAATATACAGAAATAAACAGATCTGCAATAAATAAATCCTTAGCAACTCCATTTATCTTTCATGCTTGCACAGTAGCTAACCCAATTTAATTTTAAAGGGGACATCAATTCCCCACGAAAAGCAATGCAATCAAGAATTATGACTGGAGGGAATAGAACAAAGAGAAAGCTATATCTTCATCAGAAAGGCAGCTTTAAAACCAAAGGGAAATCAACAAACAGCAGGACCAAGCTCTAACCAGGATGTATCCAAACAAATTTCAAGCTTTTAGTAAATAGATATAATGTCCAAACTGCATGATGTAACTATTACCCCCAAAACTATAGAAGTTCTGTAACATTAATAGCCATGTAGTGGACTAGAAAATCTTCTGTAATAATATGAACATAACCTATTTTTTGTTTATCTTCTGATGTCAGAAGCATTAGATGCTATTATTTTAGTGAAAAGGACATGCAAAGAATTTCTTGCCTGCATGAAAGTCAAATATGTCCTCTTCTGAATAACAAAAACCACCACGAGCAGTATAACAGTATCTGATATGGACACCGACACACAAGAAATAATTAGTGATCAAACAAAATAATTAATTCTATGCTTTCCAAATCATGAGAAATGACAGACATACCCACTATGAACCAGATACATGCGTAACTTGGCAAGTGCATAAGCAGCAGCAGGCAGAATAGATCCAAGTTCCTCATCACTGACCTAAAACACAGAAAGAAAACACAAATTGGAACGAAGTTCCAACAACAACAAAAGCCTTTTCCCACTAGGTGGGGTTGGCTTGGATGGATCAAATCAAGATGCCATTATGTTTTGTCAAAATAAGATTTTAACAAAATTAAATTGTCTGACATTTCATAAAGGCAGAGTTAGGAATGAAGCTTCACCAAGAAATATAAAGGGAAATATCCTTTTTCCCGTTGTATTAGTCAAGAAATGAAGTTTTTTTTTTGGTGAATGCAAGAAATGAAGTTTTATTAGTGAAGATGAGTGGATACTTCAAAATTAGTTCAGGGTACAAACAAGAGAGACTTGTAATATAAAATGAGAGTACAAGATGATATGTATCATGGATGTCAAAACTAATTGTCGATCCAATTTTTAAAAGTCTTATTGAATATGCCAAGAAAATTTACTCCTAAATAAAGAATAGCAGTAAAGCACCAATGAATATACAGACAAATTCAGACTAAGAATGTGGAAATGGAAACTTACATCCGACCATCCAACACCAGTGCTCTTTAATATCTGGATAGGTCTGCATAAAAAATTCCACAGCCCATAGTCAAGAAATAATAAAATGAAAGGTCATCGAAATTCAAGTGTAGAAACGTTTTACTTACATGTCAACCGGGCAAAGCAACATACATTCATCTCCTTGAGAACTCTTGAACACTCTCCTTATGACACACTCTAGTGGAAGGTTGTTTGTTGGATCAACCTATCAACAACTTAACTTAATTCATAAGTCGTAACACTATTAACACAATAAGAACCCTAACATTCTAACAATGACTAATTAGGGATAACTTCCTAATAAATCTCAAGAAATCATAAATGATCATAATAGAATACAGCCAAATAATCACATGTTCGATTCGATTTACTTCTTCAAACACACATAACTCAATCAAACAGAACGGAAAATCAATTATTAGAGGAAAAAAATACAAAAACAAAACTCACGAGAGTGGCGAGTCGATCTTTGGAAGCGGTGAGAACCTTGCCGCATTCGTCTACAATAAATCCAGCTGGCGGTTTCGGCAATGGCGTAGGCAGAGAAGAACTGGAAGTGGAGTTGGAATCAGCAGCGCCACCGTTACTCTTATTGTTATTCTGCTTGTTCTTGTTCTTGTTCTTGTTCTTGTTGTTTCTGTTTTTGTTGGATGAGGAAGAGGAATGCGGAACAGTATGTGACTTTGTGGCACAGCAGGTAATACTGATAGTGTGAACCTTAGGGATTCGAAACGAAGAGGATGGGAACTGTGCTTGTTTGAGCTTCACGTGAATAGAGGGAAATTCAACTCTTATGGAGGAGGGAAAACCATTCAAGCTTAGTGCCGCCATTTTCGATGTACTGTACATTCAGTTTCACCACCGGATTCTCAGCATCGACATGTCAAAGAGAACTACTTATTTTATTATTTTCTTATCTCTTTTTTTTATTTAAACTTATCAATTTTGATAAGAGAATTTAGTTTTATATTTATTTTTTATTTTTTGTAAAATATCATCATGATTGTATTAAATAATTTTACCTCATTTTCTATCAGTCAAGTTAATATACAATTTTATTCAATAACTAACGATATTATGGAATACAATATTATTTTCTCATTTTTTTATGACTTTGACAAATCAAGTAATATTCGATTTTACGCTCCTCCTTTTATATGTAATTTGGTTATATTTTGAAATATTAGATCTCTAAGCACTTAGGGACGTTTGATAAAGGAGAAAATTTTAAATGCCTAGAAATTATGATTATCAGGAATGTATTGGGAAAATGATTTTTCTAGGAATGTGATCAAAAAATTGTTTGGTAGGTTAAAATATTATCGAAAATATTGGCTTAAGTTTCCTGATTCATATTTGGTTGATTGTCAAATATTATTGCGAATGTGAGTGATTTTACGAAACCACCCTTTATATTCTCAATTAACCCATCATTCTTAATTAAAAAAAATTAATATTGTATTCCTCTCCGATGAACAAACATGCCGCTTCGGATTTTCAGAATAGCATGATTGAGAACCTTGTGGAGAAAATGGACTCCAATTTGATGATATGCTGGCATAAGAAGGGAAATCACAACCCATGAAACTAGAGTTTAATAGGATGATTCCAGGATAAAGTATTGCTCCTTGTAAGTTTCAATAGAAATAGTATTACACTGGTTGTTGCTGCTATCATGGATATCACAACATAGATTATTTTGTAATATTTGGTAAACGCCTTGCATAGGCTGGTGATGGAAGTGGATACCAACTGAACTTGGGTGTTTTTGAGACATTTGCATCTTAAAAAATTTATTACTCAGCCAAGAAAAAGTAATCAGAATAACAAATAGTCAATCTTTCCAATTATGAAGGTTCTTCTCATTGGTCATCCTTAAGACTTAGCATTACAGTTTTGAAGCGCCATTATTATTATTTTTTACCGAGATTTGATTACCAAGGTGGGAATTTGATTCCCCCTTACTGAGTTCCAAATGGTGGTGTTAAAGCGCCTTTGCGTTGCTCCCATTCAGCTCCATCCAAACTCTTGAGCCTTTGTTTAAGGCTTTGAGCAGGTGTGCATGTATCTCGGCATTCAATGCAATGCCCCCCTTCTTCTTGTTCAAGGTTTACACATCTGGGCAGGATCCTAGACTAAGGGTCTGTTTGGGAGATGAATTTTGGAGGGGAAGGAAAGGAAAGGGAGGGTTTTAGGAAGCCCTTCCCTTGTTTGTGAGTTAAAAAAAATGAGGGAAAAGTTTTGGGGGTTTTTACTAAACCCTCCAAAATCCCCCTTCTTCATGAAATTTAAGTTCCCCCAATTCAAGGGGTTTAAGAGGTAAAATGTTTAAAATTACTTTTCTACCCTTCCCATTAAATTAGAACAATAATTTATGTATTATCATTTTAGAGAGAGAAAATAATTTTTAGAGAGAGAAAATAATTTTTAATAAAAAATAAATGATTAATTTTTTTTAGAATTTTAAATTTAATTTAATTTGTAAAGTATAATAATTATATTAATTTTAAAAAAAAAAGGTAAAATGGTAAAAATATCTCATTGATCCTCCATTATCCTCCCATTCCATTTTTTTGACTCCCAAACAAGGGAAGGGGATACCCTCTAATTTCCTCCCCTTCCTTCCCCTCCCTCCCCCTTGGATCCCCTTCCTTCCCTTCCCCTCCAAACTCCCAAACAAAGCCTAAGGAGATGAAAGGTTGGGCTACCCTTCGTAGCATGGTCAACCTCAAAATCTTCTAGGTGTTTACTCAATCCTTCAAAAACTTTAAGGATCAATTTTTTAACGTGGAAATTCACCCAGACTACTAGCCCTGGTTTGTTTGCGGGGTAGATAGAGATGGGAGGTTGCTAACTCAGTTCCATCTTTATTTAACCCGACATCACTATCTTAAGGATTCTAGGGACTATTCGACCCACGAGTCATCCCTCACCGACGCAGAGAGGATGGCTTTTAACACGTTGATGAAGTATATTGAAGAATATATGATTTTTTACTTAATTCGGATTGTGAATAAGTTTTAGACTGACTTCGGCAAACAGTTTGGTATGTTGCCTCGACTTTTATTGGGTTTATTATGTTCCTTACTTTATCTCTAACAATTTTCCTTGTCTCTTTGCAGAAATATAAAGGGCCCTTCCTACCTCAAGTATATTAAGAAGGATGTTGCCAAGGGTAAGTCAACTACGAGCGAGCCTGCTAAGGAGAAACAGAAGAAACGTAGGCTTGAGGTTCAAGGGAGTGATTTATCAGTCGGGGTCATGATAGCCCATCTTGTTCCCCAGCCTCCGCCTCCTGGTCCCACATTTGGAGATGTCGTGTTTCTTGAGACCAGCGAACTTTGGAAGAATGGGGTTTTAGACGGTCTTCACGTTGTGATGAGCTCACCTTCCCAATTCATCGAGAATTCTCCACTAATGGAAGACATGGTGGCTGCTCTGAAATGGATGGAAGAGGAATCTTTGAAGATGACCTTTCGGATCCAGTAATTACAACAGCTTCATTTGAGCTATGAGTCATCGAGTTCCTCGGGTGCGGCTTTTTCCTTTAAAGTGGACGAACTTACCAAATAAAGAACTGACCTACAAGCTGAGGTTAAGGGTCTTAACGACAAACTTGGCAAGGCCAGAGATGATTTAAAAAACTCAATCGCCTCGGTTGAAGTGATGATGAAGGAGAAATTAGATCAACATCGAAATCTCCAATCCGAATACAAAAGTCTTCAAGCCGATTTTGAGAAGGCACAAACTTTCTTGGGGAAGGCGGCAGGAGAATCTTCCAGCCACGCGATCGCTCAAGCTCAGTTTCTTAACCCTGGTATGTTGGACAAGTAGCCTCAAACTCAAGAGGAGGGGTGAATTGATTTTTAAAATTCTTTCACAAAATGCCTCACTTTCTTTCTTGAAAATGATTTTCTGGAGTTAATATAATTTTGACACAAGAAAAGCTTAAAGAATAGAAATTAATATAAGCAAATAGTATGCAAAGTGTAAATTTAAATAAACTCAAGTATTCTAATAATTCTTATGTAAAGAGATAAAGAGTTAGAGAGATTGCAAACAAGATATATTCTCGTTGGGTCACCACCACCGTGACCTACGTTCAGATTGAAGCCGCTCGTTCAACTTTCCACCCATGATCAAGCTTCAAGGGTGCTTGACAAACCACTACAACCTTCAAGAATTTTGTTTCTTGAAACCCTTACACTTCCACTCACTTTCTTAGGCTATGAGCAACCTTCTTAATAGGGTCTCACTACCCTCAACTCAAATAAACAGAATGAGAGTGTTTAGAAATGGATATGTAATCTTGAAATATAGATTATACAAGTCGAAGCTTATGGATATTGATCAATGACACCAGAATGAAGCTCAAAGGAGTTTTATGATCAATATGAGTAAGAACAAGTAATGAATGAGTTTGATTCAATGAGAATAATCAATAATGATCTCAAAATCAATGGAATAGTAAATGTTAGCTTTCTGAATTGTAATAAATAAGTTTATATAGTTGTTCGCATGAAACTAACCGTTTATAGTCATTACAAAGCTTACTGCCCGGTTAGTATTTGAATACTTTTTGTGAAGTATTCGAATATTTTTCTTAAGGTATTCGAATACTTTATTCACAGCATAAGTATTCGAATACAGTCAAGAAAGTATTCGAATACTTTCTTGACAGAACATAAATAGTGCAGTTTTTTGAGTTGTAAAGCATTCATACTTGCCTCTAATCACTTTTAATGTAATTCCTTGATTTGTTGAAAAGGTTTTGATCTTTAATCTTGATCATGTGTGTTGAATGATTCTCTCTTGTTGTCTTGTTGAATTTCTTCCTTGGACTTTTGATTGCTGCAAGTTGTATTATCTTTGACATCGCTTCTAAGCTTGTTTGTTATCATCAAAACTCTTGTATAAATGAACTCTTCTTTTAAGTGCATTGGTTTCACACAATTTTATCACTGATGGAATGGATCTTAGCTACTTTGTTAAAGATGGTTCCATTGTGCCTTATACCCCGAATGCAGGTAATGCTCCCAAGACGGCAGACTAATACCTATGGGGAAGATATTTCTACTGCCAAAGCATCTTGAAGGGTCGGTAATCAAACTCATTTTGTAATTCTATGAAGCTTGAGGACTTCGGTTCTCTTTTGGGATTTGTAAAGGCATTGTCGGGTTTCTAGTCTTATATTTGGTTCACTCGTTTTACCTTGGTTTACAACTTGATTAGCTATTTTGGATTCGAATTTTATGTAAAAATTACACTTTCGTAAAACTTTGTTGTTGATTTCGGCTTCTGCTCCCCTTTTTAAGGCACGACTATATTGACTTTTTGGTCATGCCACATTATTTTATTTGGCTTTTTGCCGAGATATTAGTTTATGTCGAAGTTCCGGTCTTTATAGACCTAGTCTTTATACGTCGAGGTCCTTCTTTGATTAGTTAGATATGTGTACGACATTGATAAGTTCATGATAAATTCATCTGTCACTGATAATGATAACATTATACATAAGTAGTTGCGTCATAATGAAGGACTCATAGTTATGTCCCCACTGATGCGCATAAGAAAAGCATAAAAAAACAACGATTAGGATTTCAATGAATTCATAGGCCCATCTTATTTGCAAAGAAACAGAAATCTTAATTACGAAGGTCGTCTCCAAGTTCCAAAGCTCGGTCGCCTCTTCCTAACTGAAATAAATCTTCAGTTTGTCCGCATTTCAGGTCCTTTTAATGGGCTTTTTCAATAGTGTCTCCAATATATAAGCACCTCCACCCAAGCTTTCCTTTACTCGATATGAACCTTCCCAATTTGCGGCGGGCTTCTCGTCCTTGGAATTCTTGTTCGGACGTCTGCTTTTCTCAACACCATGTCGCCTTTCTCAAAAGATCCCGGCCTGACTTTCTTGTTAAACCGTGTCACAGTAAGACTTTTAGCCATTACATCCCTATACTTAACGTTTTCACGCTATTAATCTAGTAAATCAAGCTCCACAATCAGAGCTTCATCATTTTCTTCCTCGCTTTTTTCCAGCCTTTGCATCATTCATCAAGATGGCTCCCCAATCTTGACAAGGATCATGGCTTCACAACGATATGTCAGTTTGAACAAGGTCTCCCCCGAAGAAGTTTGGGTGCTTGTCTTGTATCCCCAAAGGACAAGGTGAAGTTGTTGCGCCCAATTCCCTTTTGCACCAAAAAGCCGCTTTTTAAGTTCATCAACTATAACTTTGTTCGCAGCCTCGACCTGTCCATTGGACTGTGGATGTTCTACTGAGATAAAATGATGCTTCACCTTGAAGTCAGCCATGAGTTCTTAGAACGTTTTATCAGCAAACTATGTGTCGTTTTCAGTGATGACTTCCGCCGGGATGCCAAATTGGCAAATGAGTTTCCTTTATAAGAGTCTTTTGATTCTTGCAGAGGTTATCATAGTGAGGGGTTCGGTCGTAATCCACTTAGTGAAATAATCCACTACTACAATTAACCATCGTAATTGCGCTTCTTTCGTGGTAAAAGATCCCAGAATGTCAATACCCCATTTATAAAATAGTCAAGGTGCCATGATCGTATTCATCTTTTTAGGAGGAGTATGGTAGACATGTGTGTGCCTTTGACATTTATCGCATCTTTTGACGTGCTCTTTCGCGCCGACATCTATTGTTGGCTAATAATACCCCACCCTCAGCATTTTCTGAGCTAAGGACTTACCCCATAAGGTGACCATTAATTCCCTCGTGGGTCTCAGTCAAGACTTACTCTGCCTCAATCGGGTCTAGGCACTTGAGCATCGGTGCATAGAAACCCTTTATGTACAGTTGTCCTTCAACGATTGTATACCAACCCAAATTTTCGAAGAGATTTATGGCCTTAGAGACCTTATCAAGGAGTATCCCTTTCTCTAAGTAAGCAATTATGGGCTTTCTCTAATCTTCGGAATTGATGACTAGCATCACACAGCTCGGCTCTGTGATATTTTGTTGGATCATGATTTTGTGGTTTCCTGGATTTTTTGTGCTTACTAGCTTTGAGAGTACGTCAGCCCTGCTATTCTCACTCTTAGGGATGTACTGGACCACAACCTTATCAAACTCAATCATCATCTTCCTCACCTTGATTAAGTATTTCATCATGAGGGTCCCTTTCCTAATATTTTCCCTCCATTTGTGAGGTGACAAGTTGGGAGTCACTTAAAATCTTGACCTTTATGGTTCCATGTTCTCTAGCGTGGAGTAGCCCGACAATGAAAGCCTCGTATTCTCCTTGATTGTTGGACGTTAAAAATCCTAGGTGGAGGGGATGCTCTATAGATACGCCTTCTAGGCTTTTGATTATTACTCTTGCTCCACTGCACTTAGCGTTTAAGGATCCATCCACATAGATTGTCCATATGTCGGCTGAAGAATTTGCCTCGCCTTTGAGGGGAGTCAATTTTAGTGTAAAGTCGACTAAGGATTGTAACTTGATTGAATGTCGGGGTTCAAATGATATGTCAAACTTTGAAAGCTCTACTACTTAGTTAATCATTCTTCTTGCCAGATGTGGTTTATTCAACACTAGTTATTGATAGAAACAATGTTTCATGAAGTAAAAAGTCCCGAGATATCTGTGTTTCAAGAGATATTACAGATTTATGATGACAATCAAATTTTAAAATATCTTGTGGAGTCTCGTGGGGAGCTTTTGCTTGTTTAAAATATAAAGTGAGTGTTTGGTTGAAAAATGTTGTGTAAATATTAAGAAATACCAAACACACGTGGAACTTTTTCTACATCAGTGGACTTGGCTTTTATTTTGTATTAAGGTCTTTTTGATATGTTTGTGATACAGAAAATCGCACTCCTTTCAAACTCCTTTCTATTGTTGCGCATAATAATCAGGAGAAAGAAAAATGCATAGAAAATGACTGGTAAGTGGTGTGGAACGAAGCGGGTGGCAGACTGGTGAGGAACGACGGCAGGAACGAAGGGAAGAAATAGAAGGGGAGGAACTAAGCGGCGAGCTGCTGACTGAAGTTTACTTTAGAATTAGGGAAAATGAAAAAAATATAATTTTTGTACTTTTATTTTTATGTATTAAAAAAATTAAAATTTCAAATATTAAAAATAATAACTCGTCGGGCCAACCCGGCCCGACCCGTCATCAGCCCGATTTATTCCATATGTAAACGAGGCGGGCTACATTGGGTTGGTGGGTTGAGACTCATAACCCAACCCATCAATTTGAGTGGGTTAAACGGGCTCGGCCCATATTGCCAATCCTAGGTGCGGATGAGGTACTGTTTCGGCTTCCCCTATCTGATGTGTTTTTGAATAGTATCTCGAAGTTCCCAACATTCATTTGTGGTGTTACCATAACCATCATGGAACACACAATATTTAGAGCGGTCAAGTCTGCCCTTGTTCCTGATTCGCTTCGGTCTTTCAACGTTACGAGGCTCAGTCTGTGCCACCTCCCTCTATATTGGGGATCTAGAGACATTCAATGGTGCATAACTATCAAACTTGGCTCTTAAGAAGCATTCTTCTTACGCTCTAGGTCGAGAGTTGGCCTCCTTTTTGGACCCCTACCGATTTCTTTGTTTGTTTCTTTTGTCTGGATTCTACAGACGAGGACTTTTGCCTATATCATTGCCCTTGGTGGTTGCGTAGGCCAGTGCCATGTCTTCTACATCTAGGTACTTGTCCGACCTTTTTCTGAATTCTTCTAAGTCATTGACCGGGTTCTTGTATATAGTCTTGGCCAAAGGAGATTCTCCATCTAACCCAAAAATAATCAAGTGCAGATGAATGGCCTCGGTCAAGTTTCGCACCTTAAGTGCGACCTTTTTGAAGCGGTCTAAATATTTATGCAACATATCTCCTTTCTTTTATTGGATTCGACCCAACGCATATAACGACATAAGGTGGGCCTTATTGGTGGCAAAGTTCAAACGAAAAGTGCGTGCAAGGTCTTCAAACGAATCAATTGAATTACTCGTAACCTAGTAAGCCAAATCATGGCCGGTCCAATTAGGGTGGATGTGAAGATTCGAGCCATAATGGATCCAGTTATTCCTTTGATGAACATCTCAGTCTTGAAAGCCTCAAACGAGCCTCTGGTCCTAACTGTCGTTATACACCTGTAAACACCCGATTTTATCACAGATATTAAAAATATAAAAGAATAAATAAAAATAATAAATTGTGAATTCTTTTTGTTTAAATATATAAGAAAAGAAAAAAAAAGAGAAAAGGGAAAAAAGAAAGAAAAAAAGAAAAGGCCCATTACCCATCACTTAAGTCTTAGCCCACTCATTTTGTACATCTCCAACCCTAGCCACTTTGCCAACATACACTCCACACTCTTCTCTTCAGCAACTACACCGACAAGCAAAAGAAAAGAGAGACCACTAGATTCATTTTCAAGGAATCACCCAAAATTTCTTCCATCCCTGTTCTCACACGCAGCTGCTTCATCTCAGGAAAGGCGCCGCACTCCTTTACTGGACAAGGTAGAGGCGCCGCACTGTGAAGTTGAAAAAAAAGTCTGCACACTTGAATAAAGCATAGCAGAGCAAACCTTCATATGAAGAAATCTCCAGATCCCCCTCTATAAATACCAAAGAGGCTCAGACAAAGAAAAGAGGAGGAGAATAAGGAGGAAAGGCATGTTTTTACAGAGCTTGTATTCTGCATGCAAGAAATTTTAGAATATTGTAATAGAATAGGAAAAGATAAATGAGAGAGTCTAAAAAAATCGTTGTTGATTCTTGATTTGAAGGAGCAATAGAGTTTTTTTTTTAGCTTCAAGTAATCCTGGTTGGTTGCTGATCACTGTATTCTCAATCTTCAATACGCAGGTATCGGCGTAGTTTTATTTTTTCCTGTTTTATGATGTAATTCATGATCTCAGTATTATAACTTTATGAGTATTGTTTATGAGATATTTGATGAAAGAGCTACAACTTTTTTTTGTTTTGTTTTTCTTTTCCTCCTACTAATTCTGAAATAATAGTTAGTTTTGATTGATATTCTATATAAAATGGCACTCTGTAAATAGGAGTTCAAAACATGAAAATTTAATCACATGATAAGTTAGTTGAATCAAATATCCAGTATTCACAATAAAAACAGTTTGGATTGGATTATATATGGGACTAAAGGGGTTTGAATCTTGTTCATTGGAGAAAAGGTGAATTGGTATTTTCTAAATGATATAAAAAGGTAAAATAAAAATGGCAGATTAAAAAAAAAAACAATTTTTATCAGCATTTTCTCTAAAAAATGAAAATACAGGAAAGGCTGTCCCTGGGTCGATTTGCTGGTGCTGTAGATCAGCGCTTTATTTGTAGAATCCGTGCTTAGTTTTTTAAAACAGACGCACGTATTGCTTTTTGCATTCCTATTTGCTAAAGTTCAGTAATAATTTTCCATAGATATTCATTAAATAGCTTAGCTTATAATAGGGTGTTATTGTGTGAGGTGTTCTCTTACGTAAGTTTTTTTTGTTTTGTTTCGTTTTATTATTATTTTAACAAGTACATATAGAATGACATATTAAAGTAAATGGGTAGCTGTTATAAAAAAAAAGGGTATTATTTGAACAAGTACATATAAAATGGCATATTAAAGTAAATGGGTAGCTGTTATAAAAAAAAAGGGTATATGGGTAGCTGTTAAAAAAAGTATATGGGTAGCTAGAAAGGTTATGTTATTTCTAGTATATCTGTCTCTTGGTGTTTTATGTAGAACCCAACGAAATACATAAAAAAAATATATATCAATTATGTAACCAACAATACTGAATGATTAGGCTAGTAAGAGTGGACTAGTGGAGGAGAAATTTTTAATGAAGGATGAGATCATTTTAATATTTCATGTGAGGATAAAAAGGGTAGATCAGGTACTTCCTTAGTTTTTTTTATGACCATTTACGTACTCTTATTACGTCCTTGCACAACTTAACGCAGCTTTATAGCCAGAATCGATGCCCACAAAGTTGAACTGTTGCGCTTTAAACTACATTTTGTTTTTTTTTTTTTTTGGTACAGAAACTACATTATGTTATTATCTTGATATTAAATCCAATTTCAAATGGTTAACGTTTTTTTTATATATCAAGATTCGAATTTTATTAGTAATAAATATTTTGCTACTTTATCTAAAATATCAAATGTATAATGGTTTGATCCAAATATTATGGTTATACTAAGAAGAGGAGATTAGCTGAGTTGTGACAGCTTGTTAATCTCGATTTTTATCATTTTGACTGTGACAGTCTGGTGAATTTAAATCATTTTAGTAATAATAAATGAACAGATAAAGAGGATTTTTTTTAATTATTATGAATTTTGTGTCAAAAAAAATATAAAAAAAAATCAGTTAAAATGGGAATTTAGCTAAGTCGTGACGACTTGTTAACCCAAGATATTTTGCTTCGGGTCATTTTAGTTGTGACAGCTTGAAGACCCAAGCTCATTTCAAAAATATATATTAAAAGATAAATTTATTTACTTCTCATAATAAAAGATTAGCTGAGTTGAGACAGCTTGCTAATCTTATAACCTCGGATTATTTTGGTTGCGACAGCTTGATAATCTGAAACCTTTGAATTTTATATAAAAAAAATCATATTTATATTTTATAGGGAAAAACAAATATTTTTTTAAAGCTATTAAAAATTCGTACAATTAATTTAAGGTAACCGTTTTTAAACGGATGTGTTAGGGGTGCAGTGAGATTAGGTTTCCACCCTTCCTTGCGCATAATTAGACTCCCGAACCTTTAATCTATAATTTTAAAGACCAGTTTGCAATAAATGGTTTTCCAATTTTTCCAAAGCAAATAAAATTGGTGGCGACTTCATTTGTTTTAAATATTTAAATTTCGGGTCGTTACAGATGGCGACTTCACTGGGGAATTTTAGAGAGTCAAGCCTGTTTTAAATTAATGGTGTGAATTCGTAATAGTTTTTATAAATTTGCTTTACTCCTTTACCTTTGATTATTTTATTTCATTTTAATCTCTTATTTTGCATGTTGTTTATCCTTGTTTCTTTTAATATGTATGCGAAAGAAGTAATGATCAATTTCGACCTTAGGGTAGAGAACTTTTTTGTGTTATTTTATGCTTTCCCTTGATTGTTTCCCAGATTGGGTAGTTATGAAAGTTTGTATGCTCCCTCCACACAACCTCACTGACACATTCATCACACACGCTTACGAGTGGGGCCATGTACCCGGGTCTGAGTGAACTTAAGATAGAAAGGAGGTTGTGTAATAGTATCCATTTTGGATGTACATCCTATTTGGTTATCATGAAAGCCTCATCTAGAGCGTGACTATTTCAGGATTATAGCCATTTTGGACGTACGTCCTGTTTGACTATGTTTTCGAAATGAGATCTTAGCTCTAGAGACCAAGGTTCTCATAGTTATAGAACCACCAAATGAAAGTATTCACTATATAGAATGACCTATTGACCCTCCAATGAACCAATCTACGACATAAAGGGCATATTTTTTTTTTCTAACTCTTTAATTTCATTCTTGCATATAGCATTACGATGTATATATCAACATTTTTCAAAATCAACCTCATTGCATTTTTAGGGCATCCATGTATCTTGCTAACCGTCTACATCTACCTTCATATTTTCAAAAAAGTAAAATAAAATAAAAAATATTGCATCATACATTTTCTCATATTATACAAATTCCAGGAAATTGTTAGAGAACTGCTGATCTCTAGAAGTTGATTGTGAGTATCATTGATGGAAAACATAAAATCAAGTTATCATGACAAAACATCTTCAATGTTGAAAAAGACTCTGCAACTAAAAGTTAAGAAACCTAGTACTGAGAGTTTGAAAACTTTGAGCCAGATGTTGAGGAAGCTACAACGGCTGAGCTTCACTAGGAAGTGTGGAAACATTCTAGATCTACTAGAAGTTAATGTACAAGGAGAGGCGATTACTGCGTTGGCTCAATTCTATGACCCACCTTTGAGATGCTTCACCTTTCAGGACTTTCAGTTAGCACCCACCTTGGAAGAATTTGAGCAAATCTTGGGTTTGTCCTTGGAAAATGGGAAGCCGTATCGCTACTCAGGGCACTATCCTTCCATGCATACTATCGTTGAGATTTTGAGATTGTCAGTGAAGGAATTACAAGAAAGGAAACAAGTTAAGAATGACACCGAAGGATTCCAAAAGAAATATCTAGAAGAGCACCTTCGTTACTTAGCCAAACAAGAGGACTGGGATGCTTTCATTGATGTGTTGGCCCTCATTATTTTCGGCACAATCATATTCCCAAACATTGATGAATTTGTGGATTTCGCAGCGATTGATATGTTTGCCGCTTGTAAGTTTAAAGGGGAAAACCATGTTTCTGCCATCCTTGCTGATGTTTATTATACTTTGAACTTCTGCTATGAGAACAAAGGTAAACGGATTCTATGTTGCATACCGATGTTGTTTGTGTGGCTCACTGCACATGTGTTTAAAAGAGAATGCAAAGCATTATGCCCTATTATTGATCTCCAAAGATATCAATTAAAAGCCAAAAGCAGTCAAGAATGGGCTCAGATTTTAGCACAACTTAATGAAGGAAACATTAGATGGCGCCCCCGATGGGCGGAAAGGGAAACATTGATATACCAATGCGGAGATTTCCCAAATGTGCCCCTCATGGGTACCCGGGGATGCATAAATTATAATCCATCTTTGGCTCTAAGACAACTAGGATATTGCATGAGAGAAGCTCCTACTGAAAATATGGTAACTCCTTTCATCCTTCATGGTATGAGCTCAAGATGTAATGATAGCCTCAAGAGAATTCGAAGTGCTTGGAACAAAGTCATTCGGAAAGGAAAAGAGTTGGGACCTAGAAGTTGTGCAGCTAAAGAAAATTATCGCCAATGGGTCAAGGATCGAGCACGAGAAGTGAAGCTACCATTTCTGACAGCTACTATAAATGGTGAATCAGAAATGCCTACTTCCTATGAAAATGAAGAGATAAGGGAAATGAAAGAAAAATTGATGAAGGTTGAAGAAGATAAGGAATAGATGGAAGAAAAGCTAAAACAAGCTCAACAAAAGTGTCGAGCCTTGGAAAGAGAAAAGGAAAGGAAGGATCATACTCTCGAGAGAACCAATAAAAGGGCCAAGACTGAGGAAGACTATATGCTGAAAACTAAGGGGTGCCTTCAGGCGGCGAACAAGGAGTTAAGCCTCCGAAGACAAGAAAGAGATAAGGCTATTGCTAAAAGCACACAACTTGGGGAGTTACTTAGAAATTCCAATGTGGTTCACAAAAGCTCAGAAAAGCAAATAGCAGACATGAGGCAACAAATGGAGATGATGGTTGTAGGATATGAAGACAAGCTAAAAAAGGAAAAGCAGTATGCAGACGATGTGATTGCAATGTACCAAGATACAATTCAGAGAGAGCAAGAAGAAGTGCAAAGGCTAACCCATTACATCAGAGAACAGGATGATATTATTACTGCAGAAAGGCATGAAGTAGCATTTTGGATGACTCGCTTCTCCAACTTGGCTGCAATTTCCAATAAAGCAATAAGAGATATCCCAGATAAGTTGAGAATGGCGGATGCAATGGTGAACCCCCTCGCTACCCCTGCAGAGATTCACGATTTTATTGAATATTGTAAAGACCGGATCATGGAGATGAAACAACTAGCCACCAGGCACGTGTAGAAGCTTTGTATCTCTCTCAAAAAAAAACTTGTGTTTTGCTATGATCAATGAAGATGTTTTGTTTGCTACTTATATTGTGTTCCCGTTTTGACATCTATTAGGATCTAAAACTTTCGAACGTGACTTTCTGAGGAATAGTCCTAACAAATAATCAATGATACTCACGTAAAACTTACATGCATCAGCAGTTCTCCAACAAACTCTTAATATCAGCAAAATAAAAATAAACATGATTTTTCTCAAATTTTAATTC